>JAOVYW010000054.1:3489273-3502906 GCA_025775045.1 Hiodon tergisus | reverse complement strand
TGAATTTGAATGAACTTTATAAGTCATCCACATACGTGTAATTACTAGTATTTCAATATATTATTTTACTAAAGAAGTTATAGTAACCAAGTAATTCACTTTATTTTAAAAAAAAATTAATAGGCAGGCAGCTTAATTGTTTAGCTGAGCTTTTTGTACATTGCTTGCATAATGAAATAAGATGCAACAAGATGGTATACTGCAAGCCTACAAGCCTATATATATATTTTTATTTCTGAATATATATATATTCAGAAATGTGTTAAGGCAGGTATTCATGTATGCTAAACATTTTTTAAGGTGATCTCAAGAGTGCAGTATAATAGAGTTATAGCATGATAATCAACTATTGCAGTATAGTTTCAAACTAACAAAAAAGTTCATATTATACCATAGCTGTAGCTTACCGTCCGACATAAGAAAAACATTTTATCAAGTTTATCACAATCAAAACGCATGTAAAGTGTAAAAATAAAGTGTGCGGATTAAAGTTGGGAACAAATCAAAACTTTGGCACCCCACTAATCGAACTTTACATAATTGTATTTAATAGCATTTTCTTTTTATTAGCAGAAGAAATAAGACACTTACAAAAGATGACACACTAGTAAACTGAATTTTATTATATGTGATTAGCGAGTTGTCAAATTTTCTATTTGGTCCCATCCAAAATGTGTATATGCTATATTTTTGACAAAGGCACAATAGTCACACTGGGAACATGCTAAAATCCCAAAGTGCTTATAATAGCAAGCACCGCTGATCCCTTCACAAAATTCCCCTAAAGGAATTCCAATAAAAGAGAAGGCCTCTTGGTAATTGAGCATGCATTTTATAAGAGCTTACCCCTTTGAGTACATTTCTTAAAAAGTAGAGAGGAGGATCAACTCTCAAAGGTATGGTCACCAATAACATTAGATCAATATGCAGTTTGTTCCAGCTTATGGTGAATAGCAGATTTCTGCAGTTCTTTCCTGTTGTGTAATGCTGAGCAGCTATGACAAGAGACGTTGTTGAGATTAAGTGGTGCCCCTTTAACATGTGCAACAAGTGACAAAGGGAAGAATGGGAGACTAACCTGCTGTTTGGATAAACAGGCTACTTTGTCAGCTCATATAATTGCATTGCCCCCTTTTTTTATTGTCCAAGAGTGAGTGGTGCTTTGCCTCCTCAGATCCTACTAATTGCTGACAGATTTGATTTCTCAGTGACAGCAGGAGCTCTGTTCATGGCCTTAACATCAAATAATTGCTTTCTTTTCCCCCTCTTCTTCTCCTAAAACGGAATTCCCCTCTCCCTGCTCGAACCCCTTTAATGGTTTCCTTCTATGTTATTAAATCCTCACCATTTAAATCACATTTAGAGATGTTTTGAATAACTGATTCCAATTACCCAGAGACCTCATCCAGAGAGCAGCGGACAATGGGTGTTGTTGCCTGACAGGACACTGGGGTGGTGCACTTTGTCTATAGGTCTCCCCTGAGTTCATGTACACATGTCCGAGGTGGAGGTGCACCTCTAGGGGGGTTTTCAACTTTCAAAGACTATTTAACCTCAAAACTTAGTTTATGAACTGGTGGTGCTCACCAACAACATCCTTGCTTCAGCTTTCTGGGAAATTGTTTGGGTAAGCCTCCACGTGAGTAATGGAAAAAAATAAATCGAAAAGCATCTGTGAACTATAATTAATTTGCTGGAGAAAAAAAAACGTGCTTTTGATAACCACTTGGAGTAAAGGATGAGCTATGATGCTGAAGTGCATTGCTTAAGTTCAAAGGGTGAGTACATGAAATGATTAAACGCAACAGAAATCCCCATTCAGTTCGACATGCGCTTTGAAACCAGTGTAGGCCCTTAATCGCCCCTTAATCGTCTTAAGGGCCAAATTAGATCTTGGAATTCAAGGACACCAGTCGTACCTACAGCCCTCACGGACCCTGATGTTGCATTTAATTCCAGGTTTCTCTTCAGTCAGCCTGCTTTGGCCATTGTTTTTCATAGTAAGGAAAATATAAAGCATTTTTCCTTAAAAGGGAAACGGTTAAAAATGTTTTAATTGGTCAAACAGCGAAGAAAGTGGTCAACTCTTGCTTCTTTCTGCTCCAATTTAATATCACCTCAGCTTACTGATGATATCATAAAAATAATGATAAAACCATATGATTTAACTGAATCTTCTGCAGACAAATCTGCTGCATTGAACAGAAACTTTTTGTGTTATAACTTAATACTCCGTATACAGCGTCGGACAGATAATTTAGTACTTTGAGGCAGGGGCAATGCAATTTAATCACAATGATTGTGTACACAAGAGGTAATGTTACACTCATTGATTTATTTTAAGAACGACAATGGGTAAGGGTGATTACCTCCTTTTTTTAAATATTTTTTTTCCACTAGTTCCTATTTAAAGGACATTATGAAAACATAGGACTAATGCCAAAATATAAGTGTTCTCTTGAATGGGCACCATTAAAAAGTTAAAGTGAGGAAGAAAGAGGCAGATTGTATAACTACTATTGTGTTTTTGTAGTACTATGTCCAAGCGGATAATGAAGAGCAGGCAATAATTATTTAGAGTAACCTAAATAAAAAACAAATTTGGAAACCGATTGAGATCAGAACACTTAATTCTGCGTAAATAAAGAACCGCTAAATGCAACTCCTGGGAAAGTCATCTTGGTTAAAAAGCCTTTTCAAGTCCTCTTCAAGTATTCAGCTTAATGTATTTTTACCTGTATTAATAGTAATGTATTTAATAGTTTTTTGTGTGTGTTACAATGAGAACACCAGTGCACTGTTCTTAAAAATTAAAATAAAAAAGCCTCACCGTGTCCCAAAGTACTTTTAAAATAATAATATAATATTTTGGACCAATGAAGTACATAGGCATAACTTTGCCAATGAATGAATTATTACAAACATTTTACAGACTTACAGACTTAATAGGGGGTGTTAAGATGACTGTGAATTACATCTATAACATATTTAGAATTCGTTTGTAAATTGAATTAAGATATTGTATATTAAACTGAATTAAAATAAATCTTCTACAACTACACTTGTACATGTGTTCCTTTTGAGAAAATAAGTAATTAAGAAATCATTCAACCCAAAATTTTACAGTCTAATTTGTGTAAGTTATATATATATTTTAAAATAATACAACCAGACACAATTCCGTCTGTTAATGGTACACCTGTACACTGTTGAACTACAGTATTCTTATGTTCTCAAACAATTCAAGCACACAGAACAGTATAGGAGCAGAGTTATGAAAAGTTACACAGTTCAGTACTGCGTTTGAATGGAAAAATAGCACTGAAGATGAAGATTAAAGACAATCCTTTCCATTGACTTAAATTTAGAGCATCAGGTCTTAAACTATCCGATAATCTTTAATATTACTTGGGGATTGGTTTGTTAATATAAGGGTACAAACCGTTCCAAGGTGATAAGACATTACTAATCAATAATGCAGAATTAGGAAGAACTTGAACAGTCAAGGCACACAGACAATAAAAATTTGAGATGCTAAAAATTATAAATTATAAATTATAAATTATGTATAATATGCAGGTAAACCAAATGTTCTAACGCTTTTCGATAAATTTAGCATCTAATATTTTCTGATACAAACATATTTACATTTTAGCATCAAATATATATTCTTTTACTGTTTTTTTCTCTAAACAGTAATTGGAAAATGTTTAAACAACTTATTAATTTTCAAACAATATTGCTATTTCTGTTATTGCCATGTAATGTTTATGTAAATTCACCATATGCCTGTTTAGTTTTAAGTTTTTTTCCAGTAGTTTTTTAACTACAGCAGCAACATTTACCATGACAGTGACATGAGTGACAAACCTCCAACATAAACCTGTTCCAATCAACCCATCCTCTAAAATAATTAAGCAAAGAGGTTAAGGAAACAGGTGTAAGACAGGCTGTCTCCCGTAGGTCACATCTGGAAAACTTTATTTTATGGGCCATGTTAAAAATTTGGAAAGAATATCGGCTGATTTCTCCCTCAGCAGGGGATGACAGGAGGGCGCACTTAACCCCGTATTTTAAGAGGAACAGATTGCAACGTTTGCCAATACTTCACTGTCACAGTTTCCCTTCTCCTCTGTGTGCCCATTCTCAATCGGAGCCAATAAAACCCTAATTAACACTGGTGTTTTAAACAAACTAAATTAAATGTTGTTACTGACAGAGACTCATCCCACAGATTGCACCTTACCCTTGCTTAGACACGCATCTAATGCTTTTATCAGACATCCAGGTACGGCAAGGTGTGTGTGCGATGAATTGGTTAACCCACATAGCACTGAAGCAGAATTGCATTATCAATCTCCACAACAACGTATACTTGCATAGCTGTGTGCAGAATTTCTCACAATTTGGAACATGATGTCCGAGAGATAAATAAGGGCTACAGTATGGTTGGTGACATGTTAGGAGCGAACTTTGATAGAAGCCGAGGGAGTACACATGAGATACTGAACTGAAAAAAACATGACCTTGGTATTTAACCTCCCTAAATTTGATAATGGGCTTGCAAAGTTATCTGTCATAAAAACTCATGCAGTATGCACTGCCAATGTTTTCTCAACCTAAAAAAGTGTTTCAGCTAAATGAAGGACAAAATAAGTACTTGTTGCCTCCTAGTCTCCTTGTTCTAATGTATTTGACATAATATTGATGCTTTAATAGCGATGCTTTGTGTTTGTGGTGAGTAAAATAAAAAATATAAGCTTACACTTTTCATATGATATAATTGGGCAATTAGCTGGGTTTGAAACATTGGCACTAAATTGGTGACACTGTTCATAGAGACTATTATCTTTATGATCTTGCTCAAGGTTTTTGGCTCAGCCTGTCCGAGCAGGTCCTTGGATCTCCCATGCATAGCACAAAAACATTCAGTACAGGCCCCAGCCTGTAAACCTTCTCCAACACCACTACTGTTCAACAGGTTCTGGTGACACAATAGCAACCGCACCTAGTGAGTATGGATGTATTTACTGCAAAAGCACTGCAATCTGTCATACAGCAAGCATAGATGTTTTCCTACCCATGACAAAGAGCATACCATAAAGTAGGTACAATTTTCTGTAGGGCTATATTACCACAATATTATTTTAATACTACCCCCTCTGATCTCTGGCCTGGCAGGTGGATGCACAGGACCAAAGGGACCAAATCATGACACACGTGAATGGTTTGTGGAAAGGCTGGGCCCTGGCTTCCTGAATCTATTTCCGAATAAGCTGCCCACCATGTTTCGCTTTTCTCAAGGAAAATAAATGGAATCCACTATCGGTCAAATGTCTCACTCATTTTTAACCACTGCATGAACTGCCGCAGTTGCATGCACTGCCACAACTTGATTCCACCTGAAATATATTAATGGCAATTGGTACGCCCCTAATATGGTGAATTTTTATGGGAACTCTTGACCCGGTCCCTTCCTTTTGCTGGTGCCATTGTTGCTATCTGTAACCCATTGCCTTCACTGCACCTTTCCCATAATCCCGTTTGTTCTCATTTACCACGTATACAAGATATCTAGGCTGAAGGTAAGTGGCAGTGACTATGATGGAAAAATAAGGACAATAAATTGCAAAGTAACCAAAGTAGTACTCAAATAAATACTATTCCTAGCAGATCTTTGTTTTAGTAAGGGACTGAAGCATTGTTGAGGATCATTGTTCAGCTGGTAGTTATATAGATCTATTTTGTATTTTTTTTATACAGAGGTAATCTATTTTGTATTTTATACATTAGGGAAAAGCTGTAAGAAAAATGTTTTGACAAAATCAAAGTACAGTTTAAACGGACTTGCTGTAGCTGATAATTTCCAGGCTAGCCAAAAACGGCCAATTATCCTCTGCTATCCCAAAACATTGCAGAGCGCATCGGCAATCTAGAGATAAAGTTTCCAGAGGTGTTATCTTCCGGTGATATACTTTGAGGCACAAGGCCCACTTTCTTGCCCTTTGGCATAGAGTGCACACAAAGGTCATACCTTATCAAAGAAGTAATTCTGCATAATATAACTCATAAGGGAAGCTATATCTAGTTATGATGTGAGACACATTGGAAGGTGACCTAGGTGACATTCACTGTCCCAGATAGCAGTTGATGGATGATGATCTCAGTGATGTTCCTTCACTATCATGTAATTGTGCTGTGATGAGGTGCTGGTAAATACGCAAATTGTGTCCAACAAGAAAAAATATTACATATTTCCTCATAAAATAAGGTGTAATGTATGCAGAAATACTTGGAAAAAATATAAAATAAATAAAAGTTAGAAAAAATGTACTTTATGGCATATTTTTTAACATCAAATTTTTATTAGATGTTTGTGGTTAGGGATTCATCAAAATATGAATGTAGTTGACTATAGACTTTATCCATAGGGGTGAGGGACCTTGGTGGACACTAAGTTGATAGTCACCATCGTGTAGTCAGAACTCTTAAAACAGACATCATGGTAGACCATGGTTGATAGAGGTGACAATCGCAGATTTTGCAGGGAATGATGGAGCCTTTTGAAAGCATTTAGGCAATCCCAGTACTCACAATATGAAAAAAATAACAGTTCTGAATGGAAAAACTAAGAAAGACTCTTACCCCCATTGACAAATCCCAGGACCTGGTGGCTGTATAATTTTGGTTCATATCCCCGGCTTCTGCAGCTCGACCAAAGACTGCCTTTTCCACTGAAGTGGGTCTGTGGCAGTATGATGCCGTTCAGGCTTTGTAATGCCCCTGTGACCTTTGAATAGCTTGAACTCCTTTGCTGTTGTCCTGAATGGCTCCTGCTGTAGGCCATCGCCTTGTGCTGTCATCTCTGCCAAGTAAGTGGGTGGATCCGGAACTGGTGAGTGCCATGACCGGGGTTACTGGTAGATAACAAATTTGCCTTTCTACCTTAAAATGGTCCAGTAGCATGATTTCTTGTGAAAATCGTATGCATGAAGTACACCAAAGTACTAATAAGCTTTTTAATAACTCTTTATTAAAGTGACTAATTGATTTAATAACTTAGTCATTAGACTGAGTAAATTTCAATTAAAAACTTTGAAAACTCACTAATCATTAAATAAAATTGCACTTTTGTTATCATCGTGTTTCTTCAACTCATAAAACGCTATTAAATAGTTATGTAAAGCATTATCAGTGCTCGTGAAACATCCCAATTTTGATGCCTATTGATTTGATCTAAGCCTTAATGTTGCTCCCATATTTTCATCCATGCATAAATGCAAAAAAGTTAAACCTGTCAAGTTACTTCTAGTTGTTTTAGTGCATTTACATTCCTTCCTAAAATTTTAAATTTAACTTCCTCTCACACAAACGTGTGATTTAGTTCCAATTTCTGAATCCGAAAGGGATGATTTAGCCCAATAATTGACTTTTGGAGTTTAATCTAAAATATAATGGCATTTAACATTAAAAGCACTTTCCATGAATCCAAGCAATTGCCAGCCCACATTATTTAAGTAACATCCGTAACATCGTCTATTCCAGCAAGATTTCCAGCTTTTCTATAAAAAGCTATCAATATCAACACTGAGTGAAAAGACAAAATTAGCAAAATTAGAGCAATAATTTGTTGATCCAAGTGCTAAAGTGCTTCGGGTGAATCAAATTAAAATGAAAACTGGCCCCCAGGATTGGGAACCTCTTGTATAGGGTAGAAACTTTTGTTAATTAACAATGACTTGTCATTAACATACTTCTGAACCTTCTGACCAAATATCCTTTCAACACTGTACAGAAGGATCGGTTCAACCTGCAATGGAAAAAAACCCTGAGGGCGTACACATGTGGACCTTACCTCCTTCTAGGTCTTAGACTATTTTCTTTCAACTGGTGCAGGAAGGACACCTGTTCTCCCAGCTCCCTCCAGCGATGACCTCACTGCATTGATGTCAAACTTTCAACATCTGGGCTGCTTAGCACATGCCTCACTGGGACTTCAGTTTGTCGGCTGTATATTGACTTGATGCAAAGAATGTTTGCAAATTTTTATAAGAAAATTCATCGTAATAAGTCTTTAAATATATATGTTTTTTGACTTCTTGTATAATTTAACTATATATAGTCTAGCCCACTAATCCTAACTATGATAGTCATATAAGGCAAACTGGATATGAATATTTTTTTGGAACATATATAACATTGTGTCACAGTCTAATAAATGTTATATATATGATCAATTTAGACAGCCAGCTATAAGAATTGGTGTGCAGCTTTCCACATCTTTATTACAGATTTGTTTTCTGTTGTTCCCAGCTGTAAGTTATTTGTATGTAATACTATGATATAAATACCTACTATGCAATGATTTTTAATAACCTTATATTAAATACATGTATTTCCACAAACCTCAGGCATCTATAATGGATTTTATAATAAAAAATAATATCTGTTAAACATTTTGCACAGTAGTTTTTCTTATCGGCATATGGGCGCTGCACATTCATGGTACCTCATTTCAAGTACAGAACATTCCAGAGTATGAAATGAGGTGATTTGTGTGCACTTCTCCTTTATCTTTATTAAATTTCATCTGTGATGTAAATATCCTCTCAACTTAAGCCGCATCTTTTCTTATCAGTCACGCATCCCAGAGCCCGTATCACCTCCCTCACACACACACTTCAGATTTGGTTCATATATACTGTGTTGCTCCAACAGATGGCAATCTTGCAGTCAAAGGTATTAAAAGTGTTTAATAAATGTAATACAACCTATATAGTGTTCAAAAAAGGTCCCTAAACAAGAAACATATGCATGACCGCAATGAAAGAACTTGGTGAAAAGCTGCCTGTGAAGACAATGCTTAATACTTCTAACCATGTGTCTCATGCAGCTATGCTATACAGATTTCCTTTGTGTATTGGACACTTTATGAGCTCCAAAAGGTCTTCCTTTGGAAACAGTACTGAAGCAATACATTACTGTGCAGAGATTTATGACAAGGTTTTTTTTTAAACTCTATCAGACGAGAATAATAAAAGGATGCAGATGACGTTGGAATGTGATGGCTTTTATTTATTAATCCTGCTGCAATAGAAGGAATGTGATTAATATATTATTTGGTGGTTATATACGGAGGGGTTAAATAATAAAATTAAGTATGAATTCAGATTTTGTTTTCCTATAGTAAGAGTCTAGTAAGTACTATTTATATCTCAGAACACAAAAATAAACGTGTTGTATAGAGTAAAAGAATAAAAGGTAAATGCAAAAACCCTATCTCGTTAACGTGTGTCAGACTTATTTTCAGTAATCCTACTGTATTCTGAGCAAATGGCACATACTTTGGCTGCTTCCGAGGGTCTCCAATTGTTTGCTTTCTGAACGCACTCATCAAAATGATACAACTACACACAGCCCTTACTTTTTATGTATTTAGCTTGACCAAATTTTAGGTTACCTAACACGTAACAACACATAAAGGCTTCAAATTAGAGATGCACTCTAGAAAAAATGGTATAATATCGGAGAGATTAGTCCTGTGGTATGCACATATTGCACCCTGCGTGACAGGCTGATAAAAAACCTCTGGAGCAGCTGTGTTTGGTTAAGATGTACTTGTCAAGTGGGGTGATGTGCAGAGCTATATATATTCAAATTAACTCCTTATCTAGACCTCCAAGTGCACACACAACAAACATGGCAGTGCCTATGTTGATGTGCTTACCATAACAGAACTTCTCCCAGAGAAAACTGAGTGTCCAATGTTTTTCCTAGCAGTGAGGCGAAAGTGTTATTTGAAAGACAGATCTTTCAATTAACTCTAAATATTCAGACTTTGTAGCAAACAATGGTGTTCATTTATTTAAAAGAATGTATACATAAGGACCTTAATAATACGCATATTGAAGAATAATATAATGAATTAGCATGCATTAATACAAACATGAAAAGACAGAGAATTCGAAATTCAGCCAGTCAAGTCGGTGCTAAATAAGTGGCATTGGGCATTAGAATGGTACAATGTAATATTCCGATTGGGTATTCAGCTTGGATATAATATTCAGCCGTATGTTATCAAAACTTAATTAGTGTAAACACCAGTGATATAAAATATTGGTTTCAACCAAAAAAAATGTAATTGTGGTCTTTCAATAAAAGATCACTATGTTCAAGTCTTGTGAGAGAAGTAATTAAATAAAATTCTGCCGATTGCAAACTCTGTGGAGACTTGATTCAGAATTGAGGAAGGCACTAACTAAATTACCAATTATCTTACAGACTACAACCATGTGTGTCCATATGTGTGGTGGTGGGTGGTGTTGCTGCCATTTTAAGACAAAAAAGAGCTGCTGGTACTGAAGGAAACCTGGAGTAGTGTGCACCCAGCTGCCCTTGGGCAAGCGCCTTTCCTTGTGGTCGTAGACGATTCCGGTAGGCTGTAGTGGCCAACGGCATACTGCGAAGATGTAATCCTTACGTACGTGTTTAGTTTATCCGTCTGGTTAGATTTTTTACCATTTCAACTGTTTAATAAATATTTTTTGTATATCTAGGTGGTTTTCAAATATTTTTTGGAGTTGTTGGCCAGCTATCTCACACATACTGTGTAGACAGTGCCCATGGTCTTTGCATTTAGGAAACACAAAATGGACTATGTGGATGCACTTTGAGATGGTCTGGATGAAGCACACCGTCTGACCGGGAGCTGGTGCAAGATCTTGTGTCTGAGGGGCATATTGAGTTTGTTTGAAGACAGCGAGGATCGTTTTGTTACAAAAAGACATAGAAGCTCTTTTCTCCAGCCTGCAGCTGCTTGACACACTGCTTGGATGACCAGTTAGCTCCCCTGCCATCACATCCCTTGCTGACAATGTGATTGATCCCCAGCATGACAAGTAGCATGTGACTATTTGCTTATGCTCAGGTATACCTTAAAACAATTATTTTTAACCCTTATTTACCTTTGTTTTCTGTTCTAAATTAGTTTGAAAATGTGCTTACCACTTAGTTTCAACATTAACAAATGCTGGCACATGTAACATTTTTGCTTGGTGATTTGGCACGTAATAACATTCGGCCTGGCAAACCACGACTGGCTCTTGAAGATGGGCAAACCCTCTTTTAGTTCCTTCAGAGAAATTTGTAGCCCAACGCAGTTAAACCCTTTAAAATTACGATGAATTAATCTAGATTTACCACCGAATAAACCGGACGAATAAGAAGCCAATTTAAGGCTGAGAGGTTTTATGGTATGTGTTATTACAAAGGGCACTTCGCACAGCGTTTGCATTTATTATATTCAGTAATAATAACCTATAATATTAAACGTTCAGGCTTTTCTCAAAATAAATATGCTCTGCACACAGGTAATTACAACGCATTTATTAGTTAAACAAATATCAAAATAAAATTATACAACTTCCAGAAATTATTTTTAAAAACTGATTTACTAAATAACTTTGGTTATTTCGTACGCCGGAAAGAAGTCTGATTAAACCAAAACCTTTAAATTAAATTTATGAGAGGGCAGCAGTTCGTTTTCAAGTCCACCGAGGAGGAGCGTGAACTTTCACCTCTGACTGCAGCGGAAAAAGAAGCAACATGGAGAACTAGGAAGTCATCATATGCTGCTTTAGAATACCACACTGTATGCTAGCAAAAATTCTACAATTGGTTTGTTTTTAGGTGGTCCGAAAAGGAGTTAATTACGCGAAACAATTAGTATAAATATCTTCTCTTAATACTGCTTGGGGAACATGATTTGGAGGTAATCTTATTCACTGGTTTTGTCTTCATACCTTATTATTTGGCTATATTGCTAGTTCATTTTTACTACACTGCTTCGCAAGCGATAAACAATGCATTTCTGACAATTTATGTATATAAAAATTGGTTAGTAGAAAACCCCAGATATTCTGAATATGAGTAAATTAAATAAAAACAAAATCACTGAGATTTAAGATCGTTAGCACGCTACTGTATATTTAGATAGAAACAAGCTACAAGGATTCATTTTCGATTTATTTTACCTGATTATACAAATGTGCTGTAGTTTTCTTGTTTTTATATATAAATTACGTTGCTGATGTTTCATTTTGTGCAGTCTAAATTATAGTAAATAATTCAAGTTAATCGTGCTTTACTGAAATGATTACGATTTCACGGTTAAATGGCTAGTTGTTATTGACTTTACATTTTGGTGTTTTCCTTTGCAGCATGCGACTGTGCTGAAATATGTCACTTGCAGAACAGTCTCAGAAATGGCTTCCAACTCATGTGCAAGCCACTGTTCTCCAGGCCAAAGACTTACGACCTAAAGGAAAAAATGGCACCAATGATGCCTACACCATCATTCAGCTGGGTAAAGAGAAGTATTCCACATCAGTGGCAGAGAAAACTCTCAACCCCATCTGGAAAGAGGAGGCCTCCTTTGAACTCCCTGGTTTACTACATGAGGGCAACCATGAAATATATGAACTTTCTCTTATAGTAATGCACAGGTCCTTAGTGGGCATTGATAAATTTCTTGGCCAGAAGATGATCAACCTCAATGAAATCTTTGACAATAAGGAGCGAAGGAAAACGGAGTAAGTTTTTTATTTGTAACTATTTTTAATTTTTAAAAAACTTATTAATAATAGTTTGGCTGGCATATGGGTAGCTGTATAGACAAATTATAATTCCACTCCCTTATGTCCCTTAGATTATAATTATGTAAATGAAATGGCTGTATTCCACATTAGAGGTTTACTTTAATAACTTAGTGTGGCATAGGGCTAACTGGAATTGTTATGCAACCAGAAAAGTGTCCTTTTAACCTACCTGTTATGAGCTAGCAAGCATATTACCTGTCTGACTACTTTTTACACATTTATTTTCATTCAAAGTTTTTGCCAGATTAACTTCTGCCTTTGATTTGTCTTTCTGCAACTGGGTGGTGCAATATAATTTTTTGTTTCCACATATAGGCGTAGTGCCTGTAACGTAATGTTTTCCTTTGCTGTTACAACTTAGGAGTAAATTGAATCAGTATTTGCCTTTCTTCAGCCTGCTAATGGAAAAGAGAATTTGCAGACACAATTTTAATACCCTACTGGAAGTGGGAGGAGTTAAGCGATGCATAGACCCCGATTATTTTTGTTGAGTTGTGTTTTCCGTGTTGTGTAGGCTTATTGGAAGAATGTGTCCAGTTTGAGGGGGAAAAGCAATGATGCAAGAGAATGTAATATTGCTAATCTTTTGTGAATTGAGTGAGTGTGAAAACAAAATGCTGGGCAAAGCGGTGTTTGACGGGTTTGTTTTAATGTTAAACGCACTTGAATTAATGGGGAGCAGAGCATAGCAGAGTAGTGTAGTGTTGTTACTGTATTGTACCTGTAACCAGAAGGTTGCCGGTTCAAATAGGGCAGCTGTTGTGCCCTTGAGTAACTTACTCCAGTGAATAAGATTGGCTTAGTTAAGTCCTGCTCTGTAAACTTGTGGCTCTATAATGATGCATTTCAATATTTTATGAATAAAGGTTAAACATGTTATACAGTTAACATTTCTTGTCCATCAAATGAGAAGGCACGTTTTATGCATGTTGAATTATGTGGGTGAAGCAAATTCCCTGTGTGTGTGTGTGTGTGTG
>JAOVYW010000054.1:3460004-3483446 GCA_025775045.1 Hiodon tergisus | reverse complement strand
ATAAGCCTGTAAGAGAGTCCATCGTGCTCTTCAAAATGTGTTTTCTTAACACATTTTGATGAATTTGACATAGAATAACCCCCTGAACTTCCCACTCAGAGCAGTGTATTTCAGAGGACGAGATGTTTATAGAATCCTGTCAGAGATTTCACCTGTCTCCGTAGGCGATGCCGATCACCGGCGGTCCCAGAGCGAAGTGCACGGATACGACACAAGCGAGGCTCATGCTGATCCTTTTAATCACGTTGCTGACGTCCTGCCGCAGAAGTACGCCACCCTGCCCCGCAACCATAACCCCTTTGACAGTGAACAGCGGACGCTGTGGGACCGGAAGGAGAAGAAAGAGAAGGTTAGCTTGCTGGAGCGAGTGACAGGCAAAAAGGATATCCGTAAGGTCAGCAATGGGAGCCGATCCGGCAGCTCTGGTGACCTCCACGCCCCAAATCCCTTCAGCAATGAAGCGGAGGGCGATACCAACCCTTTCAACCCGCACTACAAAATAAGGTTAGATTTTCGAGTTTTTGAAAATCGTCTCACCCGTCTCTAAAGAATTGAATATCATAAGTGGCTTACCTTAGGACCCGCGTAAAAAATGTTGCTTATTTTTCATATTTTATTTTTGCACATATTGTGGTTTCCAGCTAGGCTCTAGCTTTGGAGAAAATGTTCCTTTTCAGAAACCCTTTAATAGCAGACCCACATACTGCAAGTTGAGAGTGGTGGCAAGCCTATTCTATTTAAAAGTTTTTAGTAATGCCTTGAAGTTTCATGTCACGCATATGCGTACTCATTGTCCGAATGCAATAAGCTACTTATTGTAACATCTTAAATTTGTGCATGCATACACATGCTCCATGCCAGGGTTTGTGCGTATGCACATTAGGTAAGTGAAGCCCATTTCCTCCTGTATTGTGCTTACTCACTTACTCACCAAGCTGATGATTATAATTTACTGTGCAGTTTCCGCCGTCTAATGACACATCTAAAAGCAAAAGTTTCCTAATTTACAGGTAGCAGTTTCTATGGCCGAATCCTGTTTATCCGAGTTCAGGGTGTTATTAGCAGCATTTTAAGGAGGCTGGGCACCCTAACGAGGCCCTCTGAGGTAATTAATGAGATCTACTGAGACCTACTTTTTAAGCATGTAGGTCAATGAGGGTTGTGTACCAAAGACGACTTTAAATTATGTTCTCAAATCATGGTAAAGGTTAAAAAAAAAAAAAGTGTTAATAAATGAATATTGCTAAAAAATGGTTTATTAAGTAAAAAGGTTTTTATAGGAGAACTATATAGCTTATGCTTTTTGTCTGTAAATTTGAAATGCTACAAAATACTTCAAATATATATGGATTTCTTAGTCTTTTTTCATCTTACACATATTCTCAGTTTTTTTTATTCATGCATATTTATGTATTAAATATTTAGTGTAGACTATGAAACAGGACATTTCTAGTACTATTGCTCTCTAAGGGTCTTAATCTGTTTATTTTTTATTTAGTTTTATTTAGTTTACCTGAAAACCGTTTACATCAGTAAGATTTTAAAGATGAAACTTAATGATTATAGCAACAAACAAAAAAAATCAGCCTTTTAAAATAAATGAATAGTTTATCCAATGATTCTGAGCTATGTGAAACCTGTGCATTCATTCTACACTTAATTTTCCATGACCTTCTCAATAGGAAGTCATTGCATTTTAGGATCCATTATTTCCGTGGGTTTTGTTTGCAAGTTAATTTACAGTGGAGTATGTCTGTGTGATGCTTTATCCTACATAAATGCTGCTATTAATCATGTGACACCCCTCGAGTATATGATTGGAGGCAAGAAGGACTAGTGTAATATTTAATTACTTTTTTTATTATATAATATTGCACGCCCCTCTGCCTATGGCAGGTGAACTACAAGCACTACTGAAACTGAATTCAGTGCTCAAGGAGTTTTTTGTGGTGAAGTTTTTAGTGAGAGCTAAGCCAATGTTTTCCTACTGTTATACTTTGTTGCTGATCTTAATCTTTTTAAATCATTTTTAGTGGTAATCTGAAAAAACCCACAAGTAACGAGGACATCAATTCGATCCGAACGACCTCCTCACACAGGAAAGAGAACATCGGCAAGAAAAATGTAAGACGCAGGAATTGAACTGAATTAAATCTACCTCATTTGCGGTTTGGCTGTGACGTTGAGGCTCAGCTTATTTCAACTTTCAATAAAGATAAAATGTGTGCAAGTACTAACACATTTAACTCTTCAATTTTATACATGCACGTTAATGCCAAATTGCATAGCTGGTGGATATAGTTCTGTCTTCTGATTCTGACTGTCATATTACATGGAAAGTTTTGCTTGTTAAACTATTCATAAAACTTTGAAGTGAACCATTAACCAAACTTTAACTTAGTATTATATTTGTATGTTTTTACTCAAAAAAAAAAAATTGGGAGCTTTTCCTTAGTTTCCAGAACAAGTTCAAAAAGGAAAAAAAAGGAAAGTCCTTTTTATTTTGTCATTTCTTTGTTTTGTGTATATAAATACCAGTTTTGTTTATTTATTTCTTCTTTTAAGTTCAGCAAAGTCATACTCTGAAATAACGCTGAAATATTTGCTGAGGTAGATGGGCTGGAAATTTTACATTTTCACCAGAAGGGTGGCTTTGTTCATTCTGGTGGAAGACACTTTACCTTTAAAGGTCCAGGATACGCACAACCTTAGTTACTGTAAGATAATCTCCTTTCACCCTCTGCCTACATTTGATTACGGGGGAAGCAGTTTAGATTTAGTGTAATACTCCTTTTCTCCCTTCCCTGCTGGTGAGTATTTAGTCTGTCTTAAACTGTGTCACCCAAGGAAAGAGATCCCTGGTGTACTCCATACGTGAATACATTCGGTTATTCATATTGTTCCTTATGGAATCCCAGTGGTTTATGTACAACATTAGATATGAGATTTAACACTCAAAATCAAAAATCCTAGAATATCAAAATTCCTTTTAAAAAATAATTTCAGTTTACATTTCAAATACAGTCTCCACATTATTTCACAACGGAACACTGTAAATGACACATTGCTAAAATCAAATCCAAAATAACATTAGACTACCATATATGATTTGTAATATATCCTTTAACTCAATTTTGCTTACAAGTATCACACCACATCTAGTGCTGAAATATTTACTAATAGCCCCCTATTGATTTGGGATTGTATTTGTTAAGACTAATGGTTTGCATTGCAAAGTGTTCCCTGTTTGTATATGGTCAGAGCTCTGTGCAAAAGAACCTCAACATTAATTCTGCTTTATTTTCAAATGTCTACCATCTCATTCCAAAGAAAAAGGCACAAAGTACTGTTTATATTTTATCCTCAATGGTCTAAAAAGAAAAAAAAAACCATCACTAATTAGTGACCCGTTTTGATTTATACTGTGAAATGGCTGTTTGGACAGAAAATAATTCTCAGATAGTGAGTTTTTGCATATCTTAAACAAGACAAGGTTTTTAAAACACCCACAAACTTTTAATTGCCACTTTTTGGCTTAATGTGATGCCACAATTTATGATGAGAGAGTTGCAATCATATCATTTCACTCTGTTGTAAGTCTGCCATTTTGTCTAATTAGCAGCTAAAAACAATGGTCATCATCTTTGATCTGCTTATAATGTCGACTGTGTGAAGTTATTAGTGCAGTTCTTTCAGGTCACAGGATTTATTATATTATACTTTTAGAGTAATTGATGCACAGCTATAAAATATGTGTAAATTGCTTTACTTAAGGGTTTAAAAGAACAAATGTGATTTCTTTTTTCTTTTTTTGCCTTCATTACGTGAGGACATCATCAGACTAATGGGAAAAATTGTTACGCTGAAGGTGTTTCTCTTCTTATTTTAAAGTTCAGTTTAATTGCTATTCCACCATGATTATCTTATCTCTGGCACGAGAGCTGTTACTGAACTGTTATTTAATGTGCACAATAATTTCTCTCCTGTCAACACTTACACCTGAACTGGCTTTTAGTCCTGGACAAAGGGTCCTGTTTTGGTGGGCGTTGTGTGTGTCAGCGCAGGCAGACACATGTTCCTATATCCAGAGCAGTCCGGGTAGCTGCAATGGCAGCCTTGTTGCTGTAAGGCCCTAATTAACCACCGAAGGGAGGACAATGGGAGATGTGAAAGTAACTGGTCTAATATTCCCAGAGCAAAATTCCTCATTAGGCCAGTAATGAGACAACTGGAGTGTTAACCTTATCTTTCCTTTTCCCTCACAACACTCTCCTTTTATTTCTACAGAGAAGACCTTGATTACAAAAAGCGGTCGTCAGCACTTTGTCAGTTCTTGTCCATTTATCTACATGCTTTTAGCACATACTTTATACATGTGTAGATATATTTTTTTAATTGAAGTTTGTATATATATTATTTATATACAAATTTATACACACACACACTTTAATTCCAATCTAAAATGACATGCACTTAACTCCTGTGCTTTGAATTTATGGATCAAACAAAATTATGGATCAAAAATTGGTGCTGTAAATTATTTTCTAAATGCCTTGTTCTCACTCGAACTGGAGTCATAAAGCCCTTTTAATTAAGGGATATGAACAAATCAGTGTTCCCCACAAATTGAAACTGAAGCTTAAAAATGCTCTCTTTTGTGTCGGAATGCTCTGCATTTGTATTGGACATATAAAGAGTTGTAATGTCAGCATTAATCTACCCTCTAAGCAGAAACCTTATGGTAGTGTGAATATGAAATTACAGGGCAAACTGATTTGTTAAGTTTTTTTTCTTTTAGCACGGACATCCTAGTTGTCTGGCTTTGGTGCTCTATCAGTGCTTTACCCCAACAAGATGCGGGAGGGGGGGGTGTCCAGGACAGAGGCGATAACATTGCACCTCATTAAAATTTTTTACAGCTCTTGTTCTTTATAATGAGCTCCGTCCAGATTGTTTCAGGGAGAATTTTGCAGCCAGCTGCTACATTAAAAAGCAAACAGAGCTGTGTTTGGTTTTCTTTTTCTTTTTATCAGCCCAATTGTTCCCTGAGTAAGAACCTGCTCTGCCTTTTCCCCTGGGAACGAAAAAAAGAATTCCCCGTTTTATCTGAAGAGCCCAATCTTAATATGCACCACTTGTCCATTCCGTGGTTCAAGGTCTCGGTCCGAGCTGCGGAGGAGGGATGGTTGAACAGCCTAATTTAAGAATGGGATCAGAGGAAAGCCCTTTTGTCCCATAAGAACGCACGTGAAAACATAGCATTATCCTTCACCAGAATCATAAAAATGATTTTTCCCCCCCATAAATATCAGATACATTATCAATTCATAATCTAAGTTAAAAACTCTGAAGAATAACTGCTAAAAAGTTTAGCTGACGTTTTTGATACTTCACTACATCTTTGTGAATAGTGCACCTTTGCAAACCAAAAAATAGGCATACATTAAGAGTATATAAAAGTTTACATAGTATACAGAGTATATAAAACCTATACCATAATAATAGGAGGGGTCAAAATGTATTTTGGTACAGAAGCTTAGTGAATATTGTATATATGTGGCAGCAGTAGCAGTTCCTCAGTTGCTTTATAGCTTATTTGTATTAGCCCCTTAGTGGTTGTTTCCTGCAGTCAAACTCCAATCACAGTATCAGCTATGGTGATTAGTGTGTTTTTCCCAATCATTGATTCTCTTTTAAAACATGTATATAACCAGGGGTTCATCTTGGAGCTTTTTTTCTTTTCTATATTATCTATTTAAATATTTTTAAATGACATTTTATTCAATTTTGTTGGTTTATTGGGATCGGTTAACGCAAGTGGAAAAGGGCTAGTTTGTCAGACGTTGTAGAAGTAGGTGCAGGTTTGAACACTCCTATCCTCCTATAGCGCGGGATGTTGTGCAAGCGTTTTTAAACGAATTAGGCGCGTTACGAGTTACGGTGACGATGTCGTTTTCCTTCTTCAGGACTCAAGCAGAGGGTCCGAGACCTCCTACAGCAACTTGTCCTTTGACGAGGTGGTGCAGGAGCTAATCAAGCAAAAGGAAGTGGTGAAGAAAAAAGACGCCCACATCCGGGAACTGGAGGACTACATCGATGACCTCCTTGTCCGAGTCATGGAGGAGACACCTAGCATTCTGAGGAAGCCTTATGAGCCCAAGAAGAAAGCAGGAAAATTTTCCAAAAAGTAGAAAAGCTAAGGAGACAACAGAGTTGGGGAAGTCAAAAAGGTTGTGACAAACCATACACTTCCGGGTTATATTACGAGGAGCAAGTCGCAAAAAATGTATCCTGCATTACTTAAATCTTAAGTATTAGGTACTTGCCAAGAAGTGGCACAAAATTACTTGTACCATTTGTTTTCCCAAATGTGGAAAATTTATAAGGGGCCAACATGGTTTAAATTGAGTCCTTGTTGACATGTTGGGAAAAAAGCAAATAATTCCTAATTGCATGCTTTTGTCTGCTCTGTACAATACATTATTTAACCGATAGCCCCCCCGTATCTCACGTGGCATACGATCGCGTTCACATTTGCCATTGATAATTGGTTGGAAAATAAGCTTTCTTTTGTCATCCTTTAAAATTCACGATGTCTGATAGGGAAGCCATTGCTCTCTGGCACAACTCCACATCACTTGCCTGGTACACCTGAAGCATTCTTTTTAATTGTTGTATTTAATTAAGCACACAAAGGAAATAATTTGACTACATAGCCGTACGGTACTTTTTTTCTGCACTTTGGAATTTCTCTGGTAAAACTAGGCCTTTGAAACGCCATCACCACACATATGTGCTAATGTGATAAAGGGTGTTTAAACAACATCAAAAGCCCAGACAGCTGGTGAATTGATTGTGTTTGCGCGTGTGTGTTTGGTTCCCGGGGATTGCTGTTCAATCCCTGCTGTTTAAATGGGGAAGGAGCCTCATCATACTAAGAAAATTGGACTCTTCTTTCTTGATATGTTTACAATTTGTGCAGTGCTCCATTGAAAAGACCCTGTGGTCAAGATCTGTTTGACTATTGTGAGAATGTAATGGCTCCCTTTGATGGTGCGTTTACACTGCAATCTCAGACCAGGGATTATTACAAGAAAATCTGCTCCCAACTGGAGGGTGATCCTGTTTTGATCTTGCATCTTCCAATAAATACGACACTGGTTGAAGTAGGATCTTTCCAGTTATAGTAGTATGAGCAAACCGCACTGGAATTGTACCAAGTGTTTTTATTGTTGCAATAAAAATGAGCTGTTATTAGCAACGAAAAGAAAAAAGCCCACTGTAAATGGAACTTCCTATCCTAGCACTACTGCAGACTTAATTCTGATCTGTTTAAAATATGTGTGTGGTATTGAATAGCACACAGGTAAACCTTTGTGGAATATGTTAATCTTCTACAATGTATGTGATGGAGACAAAGCAAAATTGTTTTCTCCATGATATGGAATCCCAAAGTTTCGTTTGTGGGGGAGTAAAAATCAAACAAAAACAATGTACATTTTTCACTGTTGCATGCCCATGATGTGATTATACTTTATTTGCCTTTTATAATGCTTTTAGTAATGCATATGACACGTATTAATTACTCATGTCTTGGATAATTCGCCAGAATGTATTTATATTTTAATTTAAGTTTAAAATATTCCACATGGTGAGTACCATCTATATCGGAACACACGGTGCGCTAGGGTCACTTATTTGTGGGTTTTGTTCCCGCTGACAAAACTGTTACGAACATTTTCTAATTTCATTAGAAATCTTTATATTCTGAAAAACCAGTACGGATTAAGAAGTGCAATAGAGGTGAATAGCACTGGAAAAATGGCTCTTTTTGAAGTTTACAGTTTATGAACATAACATGAGCATCATAAAGTTTAGTTGGCTTAAATTAACATTTTTCAGGTCAATTAGTAGTCAGGCTACCTACATTATAATACACCGGCAGATAGATTATGTATTTTTTAGTAGTTTTTTTGTTATTTTTATTTAAGAGACATTGCTACGTTAAAATGCATTGAATGTTACCAACAAAAATGTTCCCTTCTTGTAATGAATCTGACTAACTAATTTTGTTTTATATTGAGCTGTAGGGTTGTTTTTACTATCAAACAATAATATGAATAAAATCCAGTATTGTTGAAACAATGCAATACATGTTGATGCGTGATACATGACGTGGTGCTGGTATTTTGCATATCAGGATAAGCATGTTAATTTTGTGTGGAATTAATTTACACACCTTATGTGCCGTTATAAAATAGCCCTGAGAAATTAGACGAGGAATAAGAAATGTTATATAAAAAGGTATTAATTTGGTTTTTTATCTCGGTGATGTTTTAACACAATAGGATAAATATAATTAAAACCAATTAATTTTATGCTTTTGGTTAATTTTGCACGACAGATCATTTTTAAAGATTAGTCATTTGATGCAATGAAATATGTAAACAAATCACAGGACTAATATTAATTCACCTGTCAATTATGGGACTGGATTATAATTGGCAGAAATTTTTTTTACACACCTTTAACTTGCTTACTTTTGATAAGAAGAACAGTGTGAGACAATGAACTGTATATATAAAAAGTACTTGGTTTTGGGTGGAGTCTCCCAATGCCCTAGGTTCTGCAAAAAGTCGTGTTGAAAATGTCTGCTGATCATCTTGCATCATCCAAATGTCTGCTGATCATCCAAAGATAACCGATCGCACTTAAGTTGGGGAATGTTTTTCCAGAGAACTTTGTGTGCCAAAATTACAGGGAAATATATTTTAGTTCAGTTAGCGACATTGTAAAATTACCGGTAACCTGTGTTAGGTTTAAGTGTTTTTGGGGGAAAAATTTTTTTGGCTTAAACTGACAACAGTGTATAGTATTTTTAAATCTTTTCATATCCTTTGTTGATTTGTGTCCCGATTAGTTATTTCTGTTATCACTCTTATTCTTGCTACATATTTTGCATTGGGAAGTTAACATTTGTCCTGAGCCAATTAGACTTGAATGCTTAAATATGATTGGTTTCGATTCAATGAGTAGCTTTCTAATGTCAATGTTTTTTGAATGATCAATAAATAGATGAGTAAATGATTTCTCTGAAAACAATTCATTTTTAATATCAACGTCAAACACCATTCCATTGTGTAAATCAACATGTCAGTCTATTAATTTGTTCTTCACCGATTCATTTCCCTATTAATTCCCACCTATGAGGTGTGATTACTAGTGGGAAACAGCAAGGAAAGAGTTATACCCAAATTTAAACTTTACCTTTTCTAAAGAAAGTCAATCGATCACAAGTAAACATGCTATATTTGTTTTAGCGCATGGGGTACTTGTGTATTCATTCATAAATTTTTTTTATTTTTAAGAACTGAATATTGTAGTTATTTTTTACTAAGATTGGAGTGCACATGTTGACACTTACGTATGGACTGCCTGGCATTACAGTATGATTTATCACCTACACGCTTGCATACTTAAGGACATTTCTTTTGAGTTACAAATGTGCGTAACACAAATGTTCGTATTGGAGTAAAGCCACGGTACCTTCATTTTAGTGGTTGCCGGATTCAATTCCTGGCATGGGAACCGTTCCTTTGAACCAGAACCGGATCGATGTGTTAAATAAGAACTAGGTGGGTCGGGAGGAGTCCATCCACATTTAAGCATTCTCTTTGCAGATAATTGCAGGGTTCTAAACAAATCTTTGCCCATTCATATCCTTTTTTTAAATATCTTCTATTAGACTATACATTTTATTAAATACAGTTGTGTTATTAGTGGGTTGCCAAAGTTTGAATAGTTTATAATATAGTTAAACAAATCTACTGGTACTAGTATAGACAATATAACTGAATAACTTTGTATAATTGCTAAATAAATCTGGCGGTGGAAAAATGTGATACGACCTTAAGTCATTTTCGATTTGAAGTTTGCTTGATGTTTAGTCATGTGTACTTTACAGCTCTAAGTGTGGTTCCAGTTTTCCATACTCATCTAGGCTTTCCAACTAAAGATTCACCACTCTTTTCCCTGCTTGGAGTTGCTTGTCTTAACAACAACAATGTGTCAGTCCAATCCCTCTCAGAAGTCAGTTCCAAAAAAAGTTGTTTTGTGGGACTCTCGAGAGGCTATAATATAAACGTCCATGTGGAAGAGAGGTGCAATATACTTGCCAAACAATTATGAGACCTTTGTAAAATCGTTTTCATGATGTATCCATGTGCTCTTTAAACCCTCAGATGATAAAATTGTATTATACAAATAACTTCTAAATTGTTGCTAAGTGTTCGGAGATTACAGGAAAAAAGAACGTTTGGTCATTGTGAGAAAAACTCACTTTATTCAGACAACGGCGTCTGGAACATACATCAGGAAAGTTGGGGTTCCTCCAAAATAAACTGTAGTGAAAAAGTGGGCTTTATTCCAAACTGGGGAAATAAATAGTGAATAAAAAAAATTATGACGCTAGGAAATCCACGGTCATCCGAACCAGGTTCTTCATCCAGAAATGTCCACCAACATATCCCACAGCTCTTCAAAATATAGCAGCAAACACAGATCTCCAAACACTCTTTTCTCCTTCCTCCTTCTCAGCCAATCTGGAAGCCTTTAGCTATTCCAACAGGAAGTGAAACAGCTCTACACACAATATAAAAGTCAGAAAGGTGTGCATGTTAGTGGGCATTTGTAGGACTGTCAGACCCCATTTTAACATTTGATCCCTTGAAGAAAAGGCAGCCAAAATAGCTAATGTCAAATAACATTGTTAGTATGGTGAAACATTATTAGGTTTATATTTTGCAATAATGAACTGTGTACGTTTTGCCTGCCAATGAAGGCATGGCATAACGTGAAGGCAAAGTACTGGTCCCCTTTGGATTTTAGATACATTTAAGATTTTTTGCATTTATACTTATAAATGCATTGCCAGTTCCACCAAACTGTGCAAACTGAATATTAGACTTTTAAGTGACAATGACTGTTTAAATTTAGTAGTCATATTAATAGTAACTTCCAAGACAGACTGGTTACACTGAGTTAGCAAGAATATACATCAGCAATCCAGATAATTAAATAGTCATGAGCTTAATATTATCAATTCATTTATACAATTTTACCACTATCAAATTAATTTCTAAAAAGACCGCAGATTAATTTGAGTTATCACTCATTTTTATATGTACTTTCAGGAAGCTATGCATTGTGTTGCATATATACTGTATTGATGATGGGACTCACGAGTGTCTGAAGGCATGGCTTTGCATTGTCCACGTACCTTTTGATGCATACTAATTAAATGTACCATAATAGGCTTTAATAAAGAGAAACACACATACTGCTGAAATTTTGAAAAGACTGGAGAGTGCCAATGTTAGTGCATTGTATAGAGCTGTCAGTCTCAGTTTTATTGCACAAGCAGGACAATAATGAACATTACTGTGATTATTATATTTTCAAATAAGTGCTTCTTCAAGCACAAATACATGGATTTCTTTGAGATTCTTTGCCCCCATTATACCACACCAAGAACATGTAATTTTTCTGACTTCTGGTTTTGTCGACATGGAACTATACCATTTAGCAATAATAGCAGCGTTGAAACCAGCATGGATATCATCATTATCATATTTATACGTTTTTTAAAAGGGAAATCGTTTGAAAGAAAACCCCATGTATATCCCTGCAGAGGAAAACTGCGTCTTGATTTAATTAATGGTGACAAATTTGCTGGTTAAATTCCCGCTAATTTGCTTATGTGTAAAATGAGTGTGTCAACTCTTTTAGGACAAGTGCCACTCATGTTGTTTACTGCGTCATGGTTTTGTGGAGGGATGTCGCTCTACCTCTTAAATTAATGTATGAAAAAACAACATCTCTTTATAACATTGGACACAATCGGGCTCGTTGCTTAAGTGCTTGTCACACTTAAAAAGCAGCTGCACTTTCGCTTTCGGTTAGACAAAAGAAGCATGGTCCACTTGAACTTAACTAATGACAAAGTAGGTGCTCTACACCGTCGAGATGAATCAAACCATATCGTCGAGTGCTTAGACAAATATGTAAAGCTCCAAAACTGCTCACAACTTCAACATCGATGATGCCAGAATATTAATTTTTCCTGATCATGCTCTTGTTTAACTACTCAAAAGACTATGGGGGAGAAAAAAGGCCAAGTGGAATTATAAAAAATGAAGAAAATTGAATATGATCTTGACCCGTGGCTCCCAGCATGGCATTATGAATAACATGAAGGAAGAATCTTGCGATTAGGCCATAAAAAGGCAGACTTATTTGGCTTAACTAAGATTTATTTCCTTCTTAGCAGTGAAATTATTTGTTTTACTACGTTCAGGAACTATCCCGGTTTATTTCACTTCTTTTTGTTTCTGGTTCCTATAAAAATTGTTGAAATAGCACCAATAGTCCAGATCATAAACAACACAATAATGGCATATTAATGTCTTAAACTATCCATTTTTTCTCTTCCATTTATCTTTGGTGAAAGATTTTCAAAACTGTACCTTATTTGTAAATCTTTGATGCATACCTAAATGCCAGAAGGGAAATATTTGAATCTGTGTCCGCGCTTCTAATGCAACATAAACTGAAGGTACAGAGAAAAGTGGCTTGTATTATATATGGTTTCAATAAGTCATCATTGAGATTTGGTGTATTATCAGTTATCGATCTTCAACTGAGAGGTGATGCATTTAAAAGTCCAATAAATGTAATTTCATAGTAAGGCAGGGTCTGCATGACATATGCTGAATAAGGTTGTTCAAAGGTATTTTTAAATTGGGTATAGCTGTAATTTGATCAAAACTACCACAAAAGCAGGGCTATGAAATTTAACACGTTGTATTTTAACAACACAAGCAGGGCTGACAAAAGCCACAGGATGGTGTCCACCAAGCAGCATGCGTCCCCACTTAAACAGACGCGTGCTGAAGGCGCCGACGGCCGATCCCTTGCAGTAGGGTGGATGTCACAGCGCTCGCGGCAAACATTCCAAATTGGGCACGGATGAAATTTACCAGATGGATGAGGTGCTTTTGAAAGAAAATATATATGTGGGGCAGCTGCCCCTGAGACAAAGTACCTGAACATGAGCCAGATGTCAAGCTTAGACCCCCGTACTCCCCATCCCGACTGCCCGGAGCAGTCTTAGATTCCCTTCAGGTTCTATCCTGCGGCGGACAGTAAACTAATCTGAACGGGGCGCTTGGTATATGGCAAAGTGCTCCAAACACATCAGGTGTCAAATGAAACGCCGGCGGAGGGATCCAAATCACCTCTGTCGTTTCTATTGTTCGTGATCGTTGCCACGCGTCCCAGATCAAGAGGACAATGGCCAGATGACACTCGGGACAGAATGAAAAACGGAAAGGCAATAGCCAATCACGTTAGCTTGAATTGATTCTCTCAAGGCGCACTTAAATACAACGGATTGCACATTTTAATTAATATATGAAAGCATTTTATTTGTTTTTCTTTTAAATGCCTCAAATAAAAATGTGTGTAGTCTTCAAATCTGTTGTTATGCAAAAATAATGAAATCATCCATTGAACTAAATAAGACATACATCAAGCCCACTCCTTTACCTCTGCGTGGTTTTGAGTTACAACAGATGCTTTGTCTTGCTTACCTGTCAGAGGTTTTAGGGGAGGGTATGTCAGGCACTCCATGCTGAGACACAAGAGGGTCTTTGGGTTCTCCTTTTGTCAGTTGTCTGACATTGATAAGCAACAGGTTGAGCCTGCGCTGCAACAAGCTACCATACTGTAGGTGTGAAAAGAAAATTAGTTAAGTTGGCGAAAGACCTCTCTAATTTCACCAACTTCACGGCACGTGCCTGGAGCTTGCTGCCCACTAGCTATGAAACATGAGGCGACTTGCCAAGCAAACCATGGGCCGGTGTTTTGTTATTCCATCTAGTTATTGGTGTCAAAAAAGCTCAGATTCCACCCTTAATCTCTCCTTTCCCCCTTAAGCTTAGGGAAATAACTAATTAAAGGGAAAATATGGTGCTAAAAGTAATTTGCAACAAATCTCACTGCTAATAACAATCTTTATTGTCTCTACAGAGGACAGCCATCAAGTGTGATATAAACTTTAAAGCAGCAGAGATGAGCCACAAAGATATTTCTGTTTACACAAAATAAACATACAAATACATAGCTTTAGCGTATATTCAGTGGTCTTATCTAATTGGCTAGCATGTCTAAAAGTGCTTTACAAACAATGCAAGCAAATCCGTACCATCCTTATAGGTTTGCATCCTATAATTTCTGATGGATTTATAATTAAATAAAATGTAATTTTCCGGGTATAAACTGATCATTAAAGCAGAGGTGTGTTAAAGAACACCGCTCTGACTTGATAAATACAACATTTTGAAAAAAACTGCAATTAAATGTTACGTGTATCAGTGTTTAAAGCCATTGGGCTGCTGATTAATAAATTCTCGCAAATACATTTGAAACTGTTAGAAAAGTTCACAAACAACAATCTTATGTTTGGCTAAGGTTTTGCTCATTTATCAACACTGTCTTACTAAAGCAAAATAAATCGTACCATGGTTTTTAAAACAATCATTAACTTTACAGCAACCCCTGGAAAATGATGTATCAATATTTCACATTCACATGTATTCATGATCAAATACAGGCCACATCACGGCAACACAGATCACTGGTTAAATTTATGTAAACATTAATAAAAATAAAAGAAGGGTCCTTATTGGAAACATAAAGCAAGTTTTAAATGGAGCTCCAGTGTTGCCTTGACCGGCCGCTGACCGAATCCCTGAGACTGTGACCAGGAGTCCAGAGTGCCGGCAGACATTAGGCGAAGCACTGCATGTTGGGATGGCGGTTCGCCCGACTCCTCGATAAACAGCGACCTCTGCAGCTTCACAGGGGCCTGCACGTTTGAAGTGCTGCCAGGAGTGACTGGCCTCTCCTCCAATCGGCAATGAGCCTCCTGTACAGGCTGTGTAGCCATCAGTGTGTTTAATAACAAATTACTTCAAGGTGGATGAGTCCAGGCTTGTGCGGTGACCTCACGCACGCTACATTCGTCAGCAGGGGTGCATTTATTATTGTGTCCATTTTATGTTTTCCAAGCTGGGCCATTAAGGTGAAGCAGATTCATTTTCCTGCTGCCCGGTATAAAGTTTCAAAAAATAACTCTCCAAATGACTTACTGATGCAAAGGCATTTTACCTCCACCCAACATGACTCCCACAAACCAGTCCGATGGGGTTTTAACTTTTTTGGGAACCTACTAGCTAACATAAGCACTGTAGCGGGCCTCTCACAGCCTAATACAAACCACTGCACCACAAGAGCACTGTTCTTATGCTTTCTGACATAGAAACTAAAACTGCAGGGCAGATAATAATTTTAAAAGTTAACACACTAAGTTTTCGTTATACATTTTCAGCATTAATCAATTTGGCAACTTGTGTCTCCTGCGTGTGTTATTGTATTGAATGAACATTGACTCCTTTACCCTTTAATGTAAAGATGCTCTGGATCAGAGCGTTCTGCTAAATGACTAAAATATAGGGAAACACATGGGTAAATAATGTAGCAACATGGGGTTTGTCCAATCCCTGCCCTGCTTATTGAGGCATGAGGCATCTCATTGTAATAAAACTGAAATTAAATGAACCAAATTAGTCTTGGGGGACATTATAATACCTGTGTTTTCCAATTCTGCAGTAAAATAAACACGCAAGCGTAAATGCAGAGATACGCAATGCGTGTCTAATGTTTACGGTTTCATTTGCCAATGTTCAGCGCCAAATGATGGCTTTACATCTGAAAATGAAATTAAGAAACGGTAAGTATTTAGCAGGTATAAACAGCAGCTCTGTCTTGGAAAGACAGAAAATCGTGCGTTCAACCTCGAGGGACTCTTTTCCAGGCACACAGAGATGGAGGAGGAGACTGGTAGGACTGGCCTGAGAGGTAGAAAATATGCCATTTTAAGGCTATGCTACCAATTCCCAGACTAGAATAGACTTGATAAAAATAAAACAAACTGTGTTACTTGGTATCAAAGGTCCAAAATCATTTTTATTAGGGAGCGGGAGATTGGTCTTTAAGAGTGGGAGAACTTTGGTGACCAAAATAAGGGGAGTGTGTGCAAAGTAAACATTCTTGAAGCCAGATTGTTTTGAGAAGAATGGGAAGAAGTCAGGGGCTGTACAGCTGTGCAAAATTACAGCCCTAAGTTTGGTTTCTTTGGTAGTAGAATGATTTGTGCCTGCTTGAAGGCAGCGAGGAAGGAACCAGTGATCAAGGAGGAGTTCACCAGGGATATGATGAATGGCAGGAAGTCCGTCTGGCTAGGGGACAGGATCCATGAGACATGTGTTGGGTTTGCATGTCAGCAAATAGCACGAGACATTCGATTTGGTGAGAACAAAGGAGCTAGAGGGTGAGCGCAGGTTAGATGGCGGCATGGCAACAGTCTAAGGCATCGTTTTTAGTCCAAAAAAGGCAGCAAGGTCATCTGCGAGCAGTGAAACAGGTGGCTGAGAAGTTGTGTCGAGAAGAGAGAAGGTTTGCATGGTTTGGATTCTTCAACTTCAACTTTTAAATGATAAAGAATTTGACTTAGTCAAAGCAATGGATGATGACAAAGCTGATTGGTAGGTGACTAGATAAGCTAAGTCTTTCGGTTTCTATGGAAAGGGGACAGAAAGGTTCAAGGGAATAAGTTAGTGCGGATTAGAGGTTAGAAGTAGCAGGGATAACCGAGGAGGACGTTGTCCAGATAATCAAAGTTGGTGGAACAGCTAACAGGAATGGGAAAGGGTGTGTGCCTGGCATGCAGGGTACAGGCAGAGATGTGGAACAGAGGCTTAGTTCCAAATGAAAGATATATATGATTATAGATTTTTTAAAAATACATATTATTGCTCTATGATCAAATCCTTATGGATAAGAAAACTCCTTTCTTGAATTCCCGGTGAAGACGTTTATGTCTGGTGAATGCTGGCTGTACCTCAAGTTTAGTCTGAAGCAAATGCTTTCTGGGGCTATATTTGCTGTACATTTTTTCTCACCAGTACAGTGAGGGCCATTACAATCTGTTCACTAAAACAAGTTACACTACAAGTAATATAATCAATCAATCAGGCATCTCCTCCATTTGCAGTGCACACAAGCGCAGTTGGAATGCTGTTTAAGCTGCAGATGTTAGAGCCAAACTGCTCAAGCAAGGAATTACCCAGCTATAAATTCACATGTCATATAGACTGCTGTGTTTTGCAGCAAATCCTTGACACTTGCTTCAGTAATCATTGTAAACCTTGTCTCTCTGCAGGGCTGACATACATCACAACTGACAAAATTAATAGTGTTTATATCAAAACATGACTTCAGATCGCAAATATCTCAACAGAAACAAGCTGAACAAAAGTCATTCAATGGTTCTTACCATGTAGTAACAAGTTTCCCCGTAATGATAGATCTATTAGGTGTGAACTCTCTCAGCAACTAATCAGCTTAAGCTATTGAATAATCCTATGTAAATGTGGGCAAGTTGGAGCTAGTTTTCTTTGTTTTTCAAAAATATCTTATCCCCTTCTGAAATATTTTTTTTAAATATTCCACAAGCAACTATACGGGTGTATTTCATGTTTTTATTTTTGGATTAAATTGATTTAAAGACAAATATAAGCAATAAATAAATAAAAATACAAGAAAAAATTGATTTTTTTTTAAATAACCACCTCCTAGCCACAAATTCATTTAATTTGATCTGTGTAGATCAAAATTGTCTTGAGCTTACTGCACTCCTTATTTTGGGCAATAAAACTGATCGTCCAGAAGGAATCAGTGAGGAAGTCTTGAGATGATAAAAAAAGAGAATAAAGAGCATTATTTGAGGCCGGTGGAGGTCTTTCTGTGCAGCATGCTAAAGAAGCAGGGTTATGGGACAAGCTTTTGGTTTCTCTCGCAGCACATCGACTTATCTTGCTAGAGATTTTACATTTCGTCACACAGGGCTGATATAGTTCCTCACTACTTGCTTGAAGTGTCGAGGGGGAAGAAACAAATCCCCTAATCGAAAGTTCTCAAATACATACGTATTGACTCTGCTCAATTTTTTTTTTTGAGCTACTGGTGTGCTGAATCTGCTCAAAGCATTCAGGCTTTCCAATTATGAAAGATTTTGTCTTCCTTTGCAAAGTGAAAAAAGTGATGCAGTGATTTAGAAGACATTCTAACATGAAAAGTATGAACAAAATGGAACTGCAACCTTAAGACAAAAAAAAAAAAACGTTTTTAAGTTCAGCCAGATGGCCTGCTGAATTGAAACACTCTGGTACAGTACAGAAACACAACTAACCAAACATTAACAGAAAACACCAGTTAACTCCACACACCAAGAATCACTCAGAAGTCACTAATACAATTTCCCAATCTCAGCCATTAACTCTTATAATCAACCCCACCCCGCCACAACACAGTGCCTCAATTATATACTGGCAGGGGTGCATGCAAGATATCCTGGGAGGTGATGAAGTCCAGGGGTCAACACAATGCAAATTTAAATCAAAATAGGCATATATCTAATGATATCTAATAATTGTGCATTCAAAACACTTTTTAAGAAGCACAAATACTTATTTGTCGACCTGAAAGCAAGGTACATAACAAACTCCCTTGGCAGCAATTACAACCCATTAAAAGTGCCATTTTGCAGTGAGCAAGCACAAAGACAGTGGGATATAGCCAACTCTTGGCTCCTGCAGCACCAGATAGTTGGCAAATGACAAGACCTGTTGTAACTAATTAGGGTGTATAAATATGTGAACTGGCACTTGACTGTTTGATGCAATATGTGCAATTTTTCCCAAATCTGAGAAGTGCCAAGGTAGGCATGGCTGGGCTGGTGCACTTGTTGAATGTTAAAAAGACCAACAGTTGAAACACCCCTATTTTCTGTGTTTGGGCCATGCTTACCTTAGCTAGAGGTTCGTTACTAATATCTCAGGTGAATATCCCAATTATCCTAACCTACACGTTGAACTTCTGTTCATAATTTGATCCCCACTCTCTTAAATATTTTTAGGTAAATGGCAGAGACTGCAGTTCTGAATAAGTAATGAACCGTAGCTTACAAGGGGTGTACTCCCAAATGAATTTACTCTTTTCTGTGTACCTAAAATCCTTCCCTTCGTCGTAAACTACAAATGTCTTTGGAGTCACCTCATCTCTGGACCAGATGTTGAAATATTTATAAATATGTCCTCAAATTCCAAAGTATAAAAAGGATTCAATTCCATTCCTTCCATTTCGTTTATTAAAATGTTTGTTTGTGAATAGTGAATAATGTTGTCAGTGAGCTTTTTAATTAACTTTTTAAAAAAGGCAAATATCAGTATCCCAATAAACACACAATTAAAGGGCCCATTAATACTTTGATTTTGATAGTTTGACAAGTTTACTTCTGCAAACTTTAAAGGTAAATGTGATAGAACGTTTAAATACCATTGTTGTCAACAGAAGAGCCCATTTAGGCTTTTTCATGATACGTTGAAACCTCAAACTAAATCTTAAACCAAGATCAATCAAAAAATATATATTTTAAAATGTTGTTTCAGCTAAACCCTAAACCTAACCGAAAGTTTAGAGGCCAAACCATCATTCATAATTGCTATTGATTGCAATGCCCAATTGACATTTTAACATGCCCATTCTATCTACATCATAAAGGTATAGTGGCCTTGGCTGTGGCCAAAAGGCTGGATTGTATTTCAAACAATTTCTGTGACAGCACGCATACTACAGAAGAAAACTTATCTTGAGCCTTTTTTCTGGCAGGATTAGCTATTCCACTGTCAATTTGGCTAATTCCAAAAGTACAAAATACTCAATGTTTTTAATTCTAAAAAGTAACTAAAATATCTTCCATAATTTCAATGCATAATACATTACGTTTTCACTGCCTCACATCAGGTAGGCTTCATCCCATTAGAATTTTGTGTTCCCTCCGATTCTATTAAAGGCAAGGAAAGATCTGCTGCTTAGTGTAATATTACTTAATCTGTTTCCTTTTGGCATTGACACACTGTTTGAACCACAGGTGTTAGCCTGTTATTTATTTATTTTTGCTAAATGAAGGGGTTACAAGGTAAAATTACACTTCTTACGTTTTTGTGTACGCTACATGCAATTAATCTGATGCAAAGAGGCAGGGAGTGATACTCTGCTTCATGTTCATTTAAAAAAAGGTCATTAAGCAGAACCAGCCTTTGCTTAGTCTAATTAAGGAACAGAACAATTATCAAATTGACCAATTAATTACAATCCTCTAATCTACAGTGGATGGCAGACTGGGAAGATTTAGTGCAGTTTCTAGCAGGCACAAAGAGAAGCTCCATGGGCACTCCACACCAGACAAGATTTCAAGGGTCTTTAATCAAATTAATCTCAGATAAACAATCATTTACTCCAGTACAGATTTGCTTCCAGTGAGGATTACAATGATTTAAAAAATAAATGAGTAATTAGTCTGTTTTCAAGAAAGTGTGTCTCTCTCTGGAGGTGCCAAGTCTTATGGTGTATACAAATTCAGATTTCGACCCCCCACCCACTAAAGAAAATGGGGAGGGAAAAATTATAATAAAATACAATCGCATCAGGAAAATATCTGAACCATATGAAGAATTCTGTTTTTGTTTTTTTAGTTAAGAAATCTTTATAAACAGTGGCTTTAACTTTTTGTTAACTTTGGACAAAGGCGGTCAATCTGAAGTATGAAAAATACTGCATGTTCTTAAAAAAGAAACAGTGTGCGGTTTTCTTTGGAATTTGTTTAACATGATGGTAAAATATCCTTGAAAATATATTTTGTGAATTATCCATTTCATAATAGCAGATACATGAATACCGTTTTCCCCCTTCCCAACACTCATTTACAATACCTTACTTCTTTTTCCTACTCAGCTCTATGGCAACCTTGTAAATGATCTCAGTGTTGACTTGAAGAACCATCATTCAGTTGCTTCCAAAAGCAAACGCTTTTTCAATCCAACTCAGCGGCCTGTCTCCGAACATGTCAAGGATTATTATATAAACACAAGCACGCTGCGGATAGAGCCAAGCACCTACATACAATTCGGGACATATGTCTACACTTGGGTTCCATTTGCCAATTTGCAAAGTCTAACAACGGGGAAATTTGCTTTGGCCGTGCTGCAATTCTCCAATGTTTTGCAAGTGTCACATTGCTGGATACCAACCCTTCCAGCTTAAGCTGTCTGGAGTGTTTAATCAACTAACCTTTGCACCTTTTAAATGTGTCCTGATTTGCAAGTGAAATGAGTTTCAGGCTGCAGTTTGAAAACGTGTGCAGGTGGGCCTATTAACTCTTTATTAAAAAGAGGAACTGTCCTTTGGGAGATTTATAGTTGGACCTGTCTGTCTAAAATTGGCAATTAATTATGCCGCCCCAGTCCTTACATACATAGCATTGGGCCATCAGTTCTAGAGAAGTTTGACAGTGATGTCTTTATGCCTGTGTGGTAATTGCAGGCTGTCATTTCTGTGCCGAACAGCAGTCACACCTGTGGAGTTGATGGCATTTCGGGTCTTTCCATATTTAACTAATGGTGTGGTTATTCACGAACACAGCCTCCTCATGAAACTTTCAGAATTATCAGAGAGATTCTTCCTTCACCTATAGGTGAACGAATAGCCCTTTAAATACTTTGTTTTCAGCATAAGATCAAATTGCATAAGAAACAAATTTACCCACTAACTGACCTAATAAAACTAATAATGAAATATGTTTTGATATCCCAGTAATAACACTTAAAATTCAGCAGATAACTATGGTAATCATTGTATATCTAAGAATTCCCTAATCTAATACACATTAAATTGATGCTGAATGGTGTATACTTGTTTTTTTTGTATAGTTTTGTCCATTACATTTAAAAATATATTACTTTTAATTACTATTTTTCTTTTTCACACAATGTCCCAAACATAAAACTACTTGACATCTAATAATATATTATCAAAAAAAAAAGAAGTTTGTAAACATTCTGTAGTCTGTATAGTTTTTTTTTTTTTTAAAGATAAATGGGAGGGGGGAATAAACTTTTTTTTCATTCTTTAGGTATCCCACTTCATGCTCATAATGTATAATCTACAACGCTCCATGCTCTCGAAAGACCCCCTTACAATACTCCTTTATTTTTCCCCTGCTGACTTGCCAAAGATGCATTGTCTCTTTAAGTACGATTAGTGAACAGGCGATAGACAGCTCAGGTAAGGAGAGAGTGAGGGAGAACTGCAACATGGGGTTCTCTCTCCCAGAGCGATGAACCAGAACCAAGTGAGTGGAGCTCGCCTCCGACAACAGCGGTATTGTCAGCCACATTAATCAAACTCAGTGAGCCAGGTAGCATCTACCCCAACCCCTCCCGAAGAAAGTGGGATGAATGGGCTGCTTTTTTAGCTGGCAGTGATTGGCAAACGGAGCCAGGGAAGGATGTGTTTCTGTTTAATTAGTGTGATGAGCTCAGCGGAGTTTGCGTGCTGTGTTGAACACCAGATATTAACCCCTAGATTTTGACCTGATAATGGGGAACCTCTCCTACCCACACCCCCCCGTCCCAAAGAGTGTAAGGAAGAGGCAGGTGAAATTGGGCTGAATAAAGGGGCCCCGTCTTACCTCTCCCCACCCACCCACGCTGTAGGCTTCCCTTCAGATGAAAAGAATAATTACCACAATGATACTTCTAATTATGCTGTCATTAGGATCCTGCTGAGGGGTCGGCCGCAGTGCGTGAATGCCCCACTCCCTCCTGACCCCCGAACATGATCCAGGACAGCGCCTAAAACGGTTAACTCTTCAATCCCCAGAGGGTTTTACAGACCCACGCTCTCTAACAAGTTGTTGTTTTACGCGGACGCTCCTGAAATGTGTAGACTACTGCCAATTGTAGTGCAATTCACTAGGCCAGGAACCTGCATTGAGCCTAGAAAGGTGGGTTAAAAAGTTCCATGGTCAGTAAACAGTTTGTGTTCCCGGGGTCATGGTGATATGTGACAGGACAAACAGAGATCGTGTCTTAAGATCAAGTTCAAGGACATTTGACAGAGCAATAGTTTCTATTGACTGTTCATACCTTTATTTATCTATACATACCCATACTTATCTACAATGTACAGACCTATATTCATCATTCAAATCAGACATTTTGCAAACATATTTGTGTATATATTAGTATATTTTAGATATTTCCATGAAAGGATTTTTTTCACAAGGGATACCTTTTCAATGACCTTTAGAACAAAGACAACAAATATTATTTTAAATGTTTAAGAAATCAAAAGGATAAGAATCCAAACATAAATGTGTCAGGGCAAACCAAATAGTTTAAAAATATCTCACAAACTTCTGAA
>JAOVYW010000054.1:3439004-3459904 GCA_025775045.1 Hiodon tergisus | reverse complement strand
AACATCTGTTATGTGTGGTATAAAGTTAATGCTGTGCATTGCAGCAAAGAAGTTTAATCGCAGAATGTAAAGCTTTTATAATAATTAAAAAACCAAGTTATTAATTTGATTTAGACGCAAAACGATCCATTTCCTGGGATTAGCGCTCATATAATTTTCTCCTCTATAAGGGAATCTAAGCTTTAGGAGGCCGATAATGCATTTCCAGTTCTTTGGTAGTTAATGTTGTGTTACGGGAGAGATAAAATTTAAGTCCCATTGTTCATTAATAGGTAAGTTTTCCTGGTGAAATGGAGCTGGTTCGGTGGCAGGTCGGGAGACGGTGGAAGGCTGAGCTTGAGTGGCCGCACTCCCACATTCCTGGGGCTCTCTCCGAGCTGGGGGGACACAGAACAATCTGAACTCCTGACAAGTTCAAGGCAGGCTGAGCGAGTCTCCCAGCAGCATAATGGCCCTTTCTTGCCTTCTTTATCCACACTGATATCTCCACCAAAGCTTTTACTTGCCCCGTTTCCACTTAAGTGCATGGAAGTAATGTGTCCTACAATTTTTTTTTTCCTTTCTCTCTCTCTCACTCTCTCTCCCTCCCTCAGAATCTCATTTTTTTCCTGTCACTTATCAGCGGTGGAAAACGATACTATTAAGATTGAAGGAAATGTCTGAAACATTGATAAGACTTGTTTACAGTAACTCATTCTGTTCTGTTTAATTCAGTTTTCATGTCTGAAAAAAGTGGAATGTTTTCACTAATTTCCAGTACAGACTAGATATTTTTTATAAATCCCACATATAAAACATATACGTATTTGACATTTAAAAAAAATAAAACTTATAATGCTTAAAAGACATATGTGAACGTGCAGTTTGAGGTTCTGAGAAATAATCAAGAAAACAAAGACGTTCCTTGTTGCAGTTTACCAAGCACATTAAAGACTGTAATGCTTTGCTATACCAGTTCAGATGACGCCACTGAGGACTGTCTAAAAGTTTGGTTCAGCTATTACTGTATAAAACATATTTCTTAAGGTTTATAAGTATATAGTCACAAATGTGATTATGCAAATGCTTTGCAATTTGCATAAAACGGAAGGAAATATTAAACCAGATTAAAAAAAACTGAATATTTGAGGGCATAATTTACTTTATTTACACAAGTAGATTTATTTTACCCCCCAAAAAATAAATATATTTATATATTGCCAATGAAGTATTACATTATAAATGTTTGTTATTTAACAAACTCTACTAAATAATGTAAATCAAATATAGGAACCTGTATCTGTTTTTTGTGTAATTTATGTTAATCATTCATAATGTTAGATGGAAAAAAAAAATTTAAACAGCTTTATTTAAAAATCCTTTTTTTTTTTCCCCCTCTGAAAATTTTCCATGGATTATTAAAGAGCTGATATTGGTGAATAACCTGCATGCAGAAAATCTGAAAGTTAATGTTGTGGTTGCATTTCTTTTTAAGGGTAAAACCTTTTTAAAATGCACTATTAGCTGGGCCTTCTCAGTGTGGTGGACCCAAACATCTCTGGAGTGACAGCTTCAAATAATCCCCTCACTACCTGGGCCAGGGCAAAAGCACATATGTGAAGTCATCCATTACGGACTGTCTCAAGAGCTGCTATTCAAGAGACATTAATCTGCAAACAAGTGTTTTTTTGTGTCCCAGCCGTCTTATTTTCATCGCCATCAATTTAGTACACAGATTGAATGTGATTCAAGTTGCGGTATCAGGTTCCATCCCTGATCCCCTACCCACCGCTCCCCATCCAACTTTCACCCCACAAGTAGAACCTTTCCAAAGTTAAGCTAGCTTTTAAATTTGGCTTATGGATGAGTTTTATATGGGTAAAGACTCCCCTGTCCAACCAAAGTATGAACCCACACCTATATTTGCATCTGCAGCCGTAATGTTTGCATGTATATATATGCCTTTTGTGTATGTGTGTGTGTATATATATATATAATGCCTCTCACAGTGAGAGATAATTTATAAAAGGATATTTAAAGTAAAGGGATATTTGGTCATGTCAGGTATCTTGCACCCATTAACTAAATACGATATTAATGGCTTTACCAAATGCTCATCTAATTAAACAGCACCTTTTCCCCATTTTCACCAAAATTACCTGATAACTTGAGCACAAACTGTGGTGCACACCACGTGTTACCAATTTGTTGTTAAAATAGTACATGCAAGAATATTCACCTTTGAACAGACAGACCATTGTTTCTATTTTTTTTTCCCTTGTGTATATTTTGTTACTACTATCTTCAGAGGTGAATTGATTTGTCATGCTGATTTATCATGACATACCTGCTTTCCTGTTTGTTTCAGCAGCCATATTTAGGCCAAATGACCGGAGTAAAAACAAAAATGTGTTGGAAAAAAAGAAAAAAGAAAAACTGTAGAGGGTTACAAGTTTTATTCCGATACATGATGAATAATTTCTATCTTCATTTTTGCATGACAGGTCAGTACATTGACATTAGCCCATTAAAATACTGGCGTAGATATGTAACTGGTAAGTCACACAGTCGCTTGACCAATATAGACCTGTGGATGTAGATGCAGGAGCATGCAATTTAGATGTTGGCAATAAAAATATAATAAAAATAGTAATAATAATAAAAAAAGAAGATTTTACCTATAAAGGTAAGATAAATAATCTTGGGCTGTAAAGAGATTCCTGTGTTGGGTAGAGGAATCATTTTTCTAACTTTGCAATTACAAAAATTAGAGAAGAAAAAACTGTCAAATATATGGATGGTAGAACTGTTTCTTATACTTGACATCAAAAGTATCCTCTTCATTGAAAATTTGTATGACTTTAATTATCTGCAGATGTGGGGTTCTCCTTTGCTTTATCAAAACTGGAATTTATTACTTCCTAAATGATTGTTCAACAGGTGGCTTTATATCCATATGTGAACCTTGCCTTTGTGAACCGAAAGTTTGCCCTAAATAGAAGGAAAATTATTAGGGGAAAAAAAAAAAAAGGTATTTTTTCATGTCTCACGTTTTTGGAGCTACAATTTTGTTTGTAGAGATTTATGATGTGTTTGAGACTGGGGTCTCTACCTTATTGGAGATTTATGAAATGACTATGACAGCCATTATTAAAAGCTCAATCAATCACATTACTTAACTTTCATCATTGTTGTGATGATGCTATTATAATGTTGGAGAAAAAAAAAGCAACTTTTTCCACAAACTCAATTTAAAATAAACTTGAAATAAATGCAAGATTGCAGTGTCAACAAAATCTCTTCACTGCTTGGACTAGTGATATGGATGTTTTGTGTGATCTGACCCAACAGCCTGTCTGCAAAACATCTGTGTTTCTAAATAAGGAAAATTTCGTTATTGCTTTAAAAACCACCCAGGATCCGGCTTAGTGTTTTTTTACCTCAGTCTAGGCAATGAATGTGGGACAGTCACAAATCTCTTCATAAGAGTTTCTCAAAGTTCAGTCTTTTTTATTCAATTATTGCTACTTAGTTCTACTGACTAAGGTATAATTGGTACTCCTCCTTGATTCTGCCACTGTATTATGCCTTGGCTGTGCCATTCATCCTGGATAAGGCCTTCAGCCAAATACATTAATAAATAAATGTTGGTTCTGATCGTGGGGTAAATAATTTGTGAATATTTAATTATGAGAAAAATAAAATAAAGTTAAGTGGAAAATGTGTGGGAGGACATGTTTGGCAGTTACCACTAACAAGCTGGATTAGTCTTCTGGGGATCGCTACAGAATGGTAGTCACAATATGTGAAATCCTGATAAAAAATAAATAATTGCAATAGCATATTTAGTGGCTTCTCCACATGTACGTTTATGTTAAATAGAAGTATAAAATAGCAATTCCTAAAAAATAAAAAAATAAAAAAACATTTAATTGTTTTAAATGTGACATCCTGGAATCTAACTATAGGTTTCTCATAGATTTTTTATTTTATTTAATAAATCACGTAAAGCTCATGTAAAACACAAAACTAACAAACAAATAAATTCTTATACATTGCTTGAATCCTACCCGTGTCATTCTCAGATAGTGACTGCAAGAGCACAGTGGCAGCGTATTGCCCCGGCTGGGGTGGATGGGACTCGGCTTGTGTCCTATAAGCGTTCCTTGCTGCATACGGTGACACCATCTTTGACTTTGCTGTTCTGTTCAGATTTTGATATTTCAAAGGCACAGTGCTCCATTACAATCAACCCATCTACTGAACTCTGGTTTGGTGAGTGCAAACAACCCGGAATAAGAAAGAATGAGTGAAAGTTGTAACCACTTTATAAAGGCTGATGTTTGGTTTTTCATAAAGCAATAAGAAACGAGAGCATCATGGCAATAGTATACACCCTTGAGTGTTTTACTGCTTTGATTAAACATCAGTTATTTTTGCATTTAGACCAATAGAAACACAAGAGATGTTATTTTAACAAAAAGCTATTATTAGAGTGAAATTATCTTTCCGTCAAATAAAGTTGTCGCTAACAATGCTTGTTATACGATTGAAACGTTCAAAAAATTTAAATGTAACTAACCATATGTACATCTTGTCCACATACATTATGTATACATGGCTGCCATGTTAAAATTAACATCAGCAGCACAATTCATTTTTTCAAACAGGGATATTATTTTTAACTTAGAAGCCTAATAACACAGGATATGATATTTATCAGACACTTAACAGCTTTGTTCACTTACTTTGTGTTATTGAAATCATTTGGGAATGATTTGGTCCCCCTGCTTTTGATCACTACATGGGGTTCATTCTTATAGCAGTAACTCTTATGAGCAGGATCTATTGTAGTTGCACTGTAATCATTTAGGGCCCAGGTGATGTCTGAAAGGTTTGTTTTAAGTCTCTAAAAGTTTCTGTTATTCTGCTATTATGGTGGTAAGGTGGAGAAGAATCTTGGAGGAGTGTATAAATCAGAAGAGAGTGAGGATAAAGAGAGCTCATGCCTTTAGCTGCTTGGAAGGTCAATCCTCATGTTTTGAATGGGCAACCAGTAAAGAGACATGAGATGAATGAGAGAGAAATGTGTACATATTTCCATAGGTTGGATGTCAGCCAAGCAGATCCATCCTGGGTGAAATGAAGTAGTCTTAAGGTCCACCTGGAAAGGTCAGCTAGAAGTGAAATGCAGTAGTTCAGATAAGAGATTGAAAAAACAACTTTACAATAATCAGAATGGTTTAATTCTGGTCCTTTTAACTGCAGTAGAGTTCTCTGTGAAGTAGAGCTTGTTGTCAATATTGACGAGGTTCTTAGCGCTACAGGCAGTCAACGCAAATGGTGCTTCAGATGGTGTCTGGTAATCCAAGAGGCAATATCGACCAGCCATGTAGTCTGGCGTGAAGTGATTTGTTAGTCAAACAGGAGAAAAGGAGAGATGAGTGATATGAGAAGTGATTGGATGAAATGATGGTAAACCGGTAAAAGACAGAAGAACCGAGCACTGTGCTCTAATAGCCCCTCTCAAAAGGTGCAAAGGTGGTCCACAGCTCACTTTTATTCTTAAGCCTTTTGTTAATGACTACATTAACACATTTATCCACCCATCCATTTCCTGAAACCGCTTGTCCAATTCAGTTTGCTGGGTGCCGTTGCCCAACCCGGCAGGCTTGGTGTGCACAGCCGGAGGTAATGTTGGTAATGTTTTTTTGTTTTTTTGTTTTTTACAGTTGCTAAAAAATTATTTAATTAGAAATATTTTCCATTTAATGTCAATTTATCAAATTGAAGATAATAATAAATCATATTTGAGAAACCTGGGTAAAGCACTTCAAGGCAAGTTTCAGGTAAAGAAGCGTTGGCCAAAATCTATAAGTTCCAGCTTTTGTGCCATTAAGTCAAATGAGACGCACATTGTGTAAAAAACTTTAGCCTACATTTACAAAATAGAAGGAATCATTACATGATAAATATGAAGTGTATTAACAGTCAGTAAATTAGATTGTCTTGACGTTAACAAAACTGCTTGGTGTAGGCTACTTAGCAACTATCTTCCTTTCAAAATAAATGCAGAACTACAGTAATCAATGGTTTCCTAGTGATAGAGTACAGACTACAACCAGGAATAATTGTGTTTTTTTATTAATTATTTCACAGTTTTTCTGTCCTAAGCAAAGTTAACTGGCTGGTATATATTTAGCATGCTGGTTTTAACAACAAATTAGGTAGCTAAATTATTTCATAAATTATACTTATACTACGGAGTGGAGTGGCTGTTTACAAACTTATGTCAAGATGCTTGTAAATGTTGGATGCGTTGCAGAGTCAGAAACTGATTTCACAAGTTCAGTGTCACTAAGTTTAGTAAAAACACAGAGTGTTCCTGAAACAAATATTTCTTTATACGGTGTTGCGAATGTGGTGTGTAGAGTGTAATATTTTTAGATATTGTGAATTCATTGTTTTTGTCTACTTTGCACTCCAGGCCATTAAGATTTACTACAGTTACACAAAGGTTGTAGCATTAGGGTTTGTTTCGCTATGTTTATGCTGTTGCTTTGCCGAATCGAATACATTCGTGTTTGAAACACTGGATAGTAATTAAAGCCTTGTTGTTAATGTTCCACATATTTGGTTTCACAGCTGCTTTTTTGCAAGTCTAATTACGTTTTTTTAACGCAAAACAATGCTGGTATGTCTGTTAAAACTTTCACTGAAACAAGTCGCAAGTGTAAACATAAGTGCAGCATTTATTCATTCATTCATAATTGCCATTTTCCCTCCCATGTGTAACACATATGCTTCACATATCAACAATGCTTTCAAACGTGACCAGTGTCTTATTTGTTCAATTGGTGTTTTTTCATTTTAAATGACTGCTGGGGAATGCGGTGTCTCCCACATGTCTGTTATAGGGTCCGCCTCTCTTATTATTGCCACATGTTGGGCTCCTTATGCGTCTTCTCTTGGCTTGTGTGGTCAGGCAGTTCAAAGGGGGTACGCTCATTTGTTATACAATTCTGTGCAATGGCAAGAAGAGGCTTCGGTGCATCTCAAAGCAACAAAGGAATGCTGCAGCATCCTCCGAGTGGGCCTGGCCCAGGAGTCATTTTTATCATCTGTTTCAGTAATTAACATGTAGGGCGCAAAGCGCGGAGGAGACCACGCGGTAGACAGCTCAAGCTGTTCCCAGGGAACGTTTTTAGTGGGCTTTAAACTCCAGTAACAATGTTAAGCCCCTCTTAGAGATGGAGACACTGTGCAGTTGATCACTGTCATTGGGAAAGTGGCATATCACAAGGCCACATATGGCAACAATCTGCCATGGTAATCTAGTCGGAGTTGAAGGGAGACTGTACGATCTGTACAGCACAGATACAGTCTCCATCAGTTATTCTTATCAATTAGTTTTAGCTAGAGGAAGTATTACTGGCAGTGGAGATGCACTGGACTGAAAAAAACGGGGTCACAAAACTCAATTCAATGCTGCTTCAGTCTAGTGAGGAAATCAAGGTGCACTATGCATCAGGAACTTGTCTGTTTGATTATTTAAAGTTATTGTTCTATAATCCAATTAACTAAATCTTCCTCTGAAAAATAATTATGATCGATCACAAAGAAGAAGAAAAAATCTAACATCTAATAAACAAAACTGACATTTCCCCATCATTATAAACAAACAAGGGTTGTGGTCAGGAGGACAGATCCCAACTCTGGTTCGATTACAGTTTCCTTTAATCAGTCTTATTGTAACCCCAGCTGACCCATTCAGTTTACTCCCTTAATCATTGCTGTGGGTCCCATTAGTGACAATTTACTTTAAGTGACAATGCCCACTGTCTGTCCCCCATGGAGTTTAAGGACCAGTAAATTGGCATGTCTTTGGAGATGTGGCATGTGCCAACTGGCTATATTTGCAATAATCTCCTTTTCACTGTTTAGCAGCTAATAAATCATTGCTCCACCTGCCTCTTTGTGCTAGCCATTTGGTGTATGCGAGATGTACACCTTTTTTCACTTGACAGATATAGTTTCCTAATGAGGTATATTTAAATTTTCGGGTTATGGCAAGATGCTGGGTCAAAAGAATGAAAGTATATGTAAAAAAAAAAAAACCTTGGCTAATGCAGTAAAACCTAATTTTAAATTTTCTTATGTGAGAACTGAACAATAAAATAACTGTCAAAATCGTACTGGTCATTGTGCACGAGCTTTACATATAAAACACTTTTTTTTCTGCTGGTTTTTCTTTGTTGCCGTGCCGTGAAATCCCATTTTTATACGAGGCCGATTTTAATACATGCCTTAAACACCCATAAAAAGAATGTATTTTTTGTTATTTATAAAAAAGTAAATATACAAGCGAATTGGTACATTTTAAATATTAACATTTTGGTTGAGGTAAGGCATTTCAATGAACGAACCAGTTCATTTCAATGTTTAAATTTAAAGCCAAGGATATTGGTTATTAAAAAAGCTTTAAAAAGAAAAAAAAAAAACCCTCACACAGATTAAACATGAATACCCCTTGAACACACAGAAATAACAAGTGAATATCCTCCCCATTTCCTTATGATATGATGTTGATTAAAAGTGTAAAGGTTGGGGTTGGGGTAAGGGCAAGGATTAGTATTAAGGAGAATGTTTAGGGTTATAATAACAGCCTGGCTGGTAGGACTGCTAATAATAACAGTTGTAAAAATAATCACTTACTAATTGATTGAACTCTTTGCTTTTTTGCAAGAATGAGGATATTTTGAAATATGTACAAAAAAGTGTACATCGAAACCACATAAAAAGTCAAAGCTGTTGAAATAAAGAAATTGATAAGCAAGCCACGATATTTGCAATCTTGTTTCCACAAAGCTCAGTGCATAGAACTTTTCTTGTGGGAATAAAAACAAAAAAAACAAGCAAAGAAGGGGTTGTTGAGGGGAAAAATAATCCAATTCTAGCTAGTGGACACACACACACGCACACACACACACACACACACACACACACACACACACGCTAAAGAGGATGCTTAATACATACGAGTATTACATATGCTTGCTATGTGTCACCCAGCTGACTAATGGGTAGGTATTTAATTTATGTGGATGTAAATATTGAGTTTGTGGGGTAGGCACTTTCATGACAGAGTTGCTGTTATGAAACTATCGTGAATAGTCTTTACCACCAGCATTTGTTTTATATATATTGAAATAATTAAAATTAAACACCAAGTTTCATGGGTAGTCACTGAAATGACGCCTAGACTAATGTGACGTGGTCACTTTCTTAGGTGTAGTTAGAACCCTGGGAGCAACATCTGGAAAAAGTTTTGGGGATTAGTTTAATGGTAAAGTTTAAGCAGCCACAAAGAGAACGGGAAAGCAGTCCATGTAATGAAGGTGGGTAATCTTTTAAGAAGGAGAGATGCCTCATTATGACAAGATTTCTAATATTAAACAGTTCTGCCATAAAATACATTTTTATGTGACCTTGAGGATGAAAGCACTGGGTCAATTTTGACAATACAATATTTGCAAACTGATCTCATGCCTCCGACGGCCATGTTTGACTTTTGTCCAACATCAGTCACACATCCAATTCTAAGACTGCCTTGAACGTTGATAGTGTCGTACTGCATGTCTGGTCGACAGAAAAATTAGACGATAACTGGTGTTGGATAAACGTCAGAAACTGAATTTGGAGGCATGAGATCAGGCTGGATATTTGATAAGCTATTCTGGAGGGACTGAACTGCCATCTTGATTAAGTTTAAAGTTTTCGGTAGTGCTCTGTTTTATTAATGTTTAATGGCAGGAAAGTAGAGGCTTTATGAATTTTTTGATAAAATTGCTGTCTTAGCTTAACTTTAGATGCGTCAGATCATTTACTTGCACATAATAAAATCCATTGGACAATTATGAATATGCCTTCAGTCTGTTCAAAATGACCTGGTAAACATTATATGGCCTGTAAGGCAGTACACCTGCTAATGCTGATTGGCTTAGTATCCTATAGCTTTTAGATCTCGGTGCTGCATTTGATACCATCAGCCATGGAATTCTGTTGGAGCAGCTCAAGTCTCTTAATATATCTGGCAAAGCTCAGCACTGGTTCAAGTCAAACCTGTCTTCCAGAATTCAGTTTGTAACAATTGAAAATCAATACTAGTTGTTGAGCATTACAATCCTAAAGCACCGGTTCTTGGCTCGCTGCTGTTCTGTATCTACATGGAGAAGGAAGAAAACATACCGTGACATGGCCTGAGTTATCATCTCCAAGCTGAGGATGTACAGAACTGATATCAATAGCTGTGTCAATAAAGAGCATCCCATTTAGCACTTGAGCCACTGGGTTCATGTTTTGAGCGTCTGTGCTACTGTTCCAATGGCATGTGAAATGGGAACATGAACACACAGAGAGAGTATCCAGCAAAGTTAAACAGCGGAGCAAAAAAGAGGGATTGAATTCCTGCTAGCTGGCTAGGTAAGCTAATGCAAAAAAAGAAAAGAAAAACAGTCCAGCCTGAATGCATCGCAGGCCCTATCTGGCAGATGGAAACAGTGCATAGCCAAGGATTAAGGAAGGCCATAGTGCTGCATGACTCAAAGTAAGTCACCAATCTAGTAAGGTTGTGTGAAAATTCATGGTTTCAATGGGCTGACAGCCCAGGCAGGCTTTGAAATCCAATTCTGTTTAGCTGCATGGGCACACAGATGGTTGGAGGTAGAGAATGGTGGCCTCTGCAGCAGCTGTTTTAGACAAGAAAGAAGTGGTGTTGCTTCATGATGCAATGTATCCGAGCTCATTTAGCAGGAGCCAGCTACACACAGTCAAGATAAAAGTTCAATTAGCTTGCACTTGGGACTTCAGTTTTTATATTGTATTGCTTGTATGTGCCAAAGCGCTTGATGGTTTACAGAATGTGGATAATAATCCCGGTTCATGTACACGCACAGAGGTTACCAAGCAGGTAAGTGCTGAACAATGCCACTAACACAGCATGGCTTTTTTTTATCCCAACCAACGCAATTGTCACCACCCTTAAATTCATTGCAGGGGCCGTATTAGTGCATGTCACTCTGACCTGCATCCTTATCTGGTAGACATTCCTTGGCCTCAGGGAAAAACACATCAGTCAGTAAAAGGACCTATGGAGGTGAAGCTGCAAAAGAATAAATGATAAACTCTGGAAGCATCCAAGCCAGCTGTTACATGAGTTTGTTGAGAGTTTTGCTGCCAGGGACACCAAAAAAAAATAAAAAAAACCACAAGAGGAAGAGCCATCCCACTTTGACCATTGTATTGCACGGTTGTTGTGCCTGACAAAACTCGTGACATGTTTCCAGCACACAATTTAGCCACCTGCTAGGGAGACTTAGGAGAGTTTTTCATCAATGCCCTTTTGCTCTGGTTGTGTGTCTGCAAACTCTTAGCGAACGTGTTTTAAACTGGCGACATATAGCCCAGCGGTGACAAATTCTGTTTGAGAATGCCGACAGGCATATTTTTAAGAGAAACAAAATGTGTAAATATAAAATTTGTAGGTGTTGTATCATTAGATTGCTACCTTAAAGACAAATATATCCCTTTTCATATGGTATACTACATTTAAACACACACAGTGCAACTTGATTGAAACCGTGAAGAGCATGGAAGGATGTGGCAGTTCAGTTCTACATCCACTAGCTACACAGGCCAGCAGCAAACAGCTATGTTTTTGAATTAGCTAATGACTGTAGGATAGGGTCGTTTCTTGTGAATAGATTTTTTACTTCTGCATTTGGTTTATGACTGTATGAATTAAGTGTAAAATATTCGATTACACAAAGAAAACTGCTGCACTTAATAAAACAATTTCTCAAGGAATGTGTAATCTTGCCTTTGGTAACCTCACAGATAACATTTGGTGATTGTCAGGGACTTTACTTTTTGCATACACAATATAGATAAAAAAATTAAATAAATAGAAGTTTCTGAACCTCTATTGAGTTTTCCTCCATGTAGGCAGACCTATGCATCGTTATAATCACACATTAGACCTAGTGGTTACCCTCAGCATTGACATTCAAAATGGAACTGCATTTCTCCATAATAAAAATCATATTGGAGCATTTTCTTAAAATATTTGAAATTCCTCATCACTTCTATAGCCACTGTAGCCACCCACGTCCCCATGTGCCCATGTGCCCACTAATCTGTCGTTAGTTTCAAAAACTAATTCCGGAAAATATAAACAAGCTCTGCTTCCTGTTTAATAGCTGGAGAGCTGACAGTCACCTGGCAGGTGAACTAAGCTTTTCCCTTCACTGCAGTAGCAGTCACTTCATTAACTTCTTTAAGGAAATAGACCATAACTAAATCTGTTCCTACCATTCATCTTGAATTTTGAACCCAGAACCCAGAACCCAGAACCCAGAACCCAGAACCCAGAACCCAGAACCCAGAACCCAGAACCCAGAACCCAGCTTCTATCTACTCAATATGTTTTCTCCTAATCCTGGTCCTGGCTACCCACTGTGTATGCAGGCTTATGTACCAAGCTAAATCTTCTCATTCAGGATTAATTAAGATGTTAATTGAATATGGGGTCTGGATTTGACATATTTTGCCAGTTACCTGCAGTAAAGGTGTGTTGGATATGTCTATTTGTCAGCGGAAGTAATGGAATTTTTATAACTTATTTAGTTAAATAGGTAATATTAGTAATACAAGATTAATTGGTAATTTAACTTATTAAATCTTATCAGGCTTTGAAAATGTCAGTAATTGAACTGCTAATTATTCCCAATTAACGTGAGTATGCATTTTGAATTTCCTCAAGGTACAAATTAATAAAAAAATTACTTTCTTTTTACACACCTATAACACCATGTTTGTCACAGAAAACTCTGTGCTGATAATGCTTAGGCAGTTTTCAATCAAAACCTAATTAATCAAGAACTAGGTTGAGGGCAGATTGGAAAATGTTGATTTAGAAGACGCGTTCCATTTTTCAAGTTCATAAAGCTTAATCTTAAATTAGGTGTCATCAAGCCCATTATCGATTTAAAAAATCTAGCACTCAATAGTCTTTAGGCTAATAACCAACCTATCTTATTAGAGATTCTAGAGAAAGCATTAGGGCAACAGCTGTTGGGGTTTTTTTAATGCTAAGAATATTTTAAAAACTTTTCAGTCAGGTTTTTGCCCTGAGGATAACAACTGTTTTCTCTGTGCTAGGGTCATTAATGGTACTAATTTCTCCTCTGAGAACCATTCTTTCTCTCTACCAGCACTTCTTGCTTTTTGACACTAGATCACAAGATGCTTTTAAAACAGACTTGAAGGCACATTTGATCCAAAAGGAAGTACTCCCTTACTTTGCACTAACACACTAATCTGATGGATTTTATGATGTTAATTTAAGTGATACCTCGTATGACTTACCCAAAATGAGCAATAATCAAATCTCCGTCTTGAGGCTTGCTGCCTCTTTTTAGGTTCAACTTTGCCGCAGATCTGCACGGCTGCAACGGCAAATGCAGATACATTTACTTCACTTTTTTTCTTTTTGCGTGAAGTTTAGGCTTTATGTGGTGTTGTGTTGTAACCAGCTGGCAAGTGTTGAAATTAAAGGAATCAGATTGTCAGTTCACCCATGGTTTATTTTATGTGGTAGCTTGCAGTTCCCAGAATATTGTGCACAAATGACCACAGACAAACATTCTGTTTATTCTGAGTTCAAGTATTGATTATTTAAAGGCAGAGTGCTCCACTACAAGAAACCTGTCTCCTCAACTCCAGTGTAGTGAATAAAAAAATAAAAAAACTGGAGTACTAACAAAGAAACCAAGAAAGTTAGACAACTTTAAAAAGGCTAACATTTGTTTTTCACTAACCATAAAAAAACATATCCCCCTTACATTAACACGAGTTATGGCCAGCGCATAGCTTGGCCTTGGCAAACAGATGCTTTTTCAGTCCTTCTCAAAAGGTAGAAGATCAGGTAGGGCAGATTGATACATGTGCACTGGCCTGCAGTGTATTCTGGTGTATGTGTTTACCTGTGTCCTTTAAGCCAATGTTCTGGAGAGGCCAGAAAATGCTACCTAAAGTAATTCTTAGAATGTGTTACAACTGCTTTGGCTGATCTGGTGGGGCTCTAAAATATGAACCTTAAAAATGAATGCTTGTATCACAATTGCATGCTGTGTTCTTACAATATTTCATTATTTATAATTATGCATAGTACAAGAAGAGGGGAACATTACATGGCAATTACAGAACAGGAAGTTGCTAGGGAAATCCCAGCAATGAGGGGGATGTGTCTGAAGGCAAGGAGAATGTCTGGGTGAATTATGTGGAAGGAGTAACAAATGGCAGCAGATCATGAAATGGTGTTTATCCTAGGGTACTTAAATATCTATTGTGTGTACAAACTGTACTAGAATGATTAGTACATGATACTGCATATTCTCCCAGACAATGAAATTTGGTGTGAAAAGCAAACAATTTAAATATAAGGGGATCTGGGGAGATGATGGGAAGGCTCGTGGCTGCCGTCTGTGCTGGTGTCTTCTGAGCCCACAGTGTCACAGTCCTCCGTCTCTGGTGGGGGACACGAACTTCACAGTAGTTGTGGCTCCAACCCTAGGATGGAGACAGTGTCATGAACAATTGTGCTGGACATTATATATGTGTGATTACACTTGGACACAACCTGTAAAATGAACACCTATGAAACAGGTTGTTTCTTTTCATGCAGACTCACAAACTGAACAACAAACAAAATGCAACTCCAGAAAACAGCAGCATACGTACTGCACGTAAACAAAACACAAGAAACATTTCATGCCAGCGGGAGAAACATGAGAATATCTTGATTACCTTCCGACCCACCGATTTTGCGAGGAGACACGCCGGTCTTGTTTTAACAGTCAGGAATGTAAGCTGTGATTGGTCGACAGCTGCTGTCTTGTGGTCTCCAACATTTGCTTTCAAAGCAAGCAAAACCTTGCTTGCACCCCATCTCGGACTGAGAAAAGTTGAGTTTTGGTCTGGGATGTTGAACATAACTTTGTGTTTTCCTTCATTACTCATGTAGTTAACTATAGCAGAAAATGGCACCAATGGGGTTTTTTTTCACTTTGCATTAAGTTCACTGCTCCAGTGTGTTAAACGTTTTCTTAATGCTAAAATGTTATTATTATTAGTTATTAGCATACATGATGTGCACCACTTTCATCCAAAGCTACTTGAATGATCAGCAAGGCTAAACAGTTGGTGTAAATGAAAAGAAGTGTGACGTTACATTTATATGAGAATCTTTCAAAACGTTGTAAGCTTTACTAGTTAAAAGTTTTCCAAAATTTGACCTAAGAGAGGGTGCATGTGAAGATCTATGTCTGGAATGTGGTTAATGACTCTAAGAGCCCATTCGCCCATTGAGGCTCAATGGTCGTGCTCGAGGACCTAGAAGATGATCAGTAGTTGCTGAGCGAAGAGTTCTTCTAGGGGTGTCGGATCATCTGAATTGAAGATTGAGAAGGACTGAGATCTCAGCCGAGTGAAAGTCAGCACCAGGGATTTGAACTTATTGTGAGCTGCAATACTAAGCCAGCAGAGAGTGATGAGAAGTGGCTGGCATGCAGATACTACGGGAGGTTGTACGTAAGGCAAATGACCATGTGTTTGTATTCTGGGTGAGCAAGACACAGTAACTCTGAAAAATGTGTTTCCCTTTAGGTAAGCATAAGGACTGTTATGCAACCATATAGCATAGTTTTTGGCTTACAGTAAGAGCTGGGTGTAAGACCCTGTATATGACGAACAAGTTTGTGCCTCACGGTTATTGTGAGTATTTTCTTTAAATCTACACCGTAAAAGCAATGCACTCTGACAGTTCTCCTGTGTTACTGTTTGATTCCAATGCTGTGTGTTAAAAAACAGGCTATATTTTCATCACATTGTAGCAAAATTATAGTTTTGCCATGCCTCTTCCCTCATCTTTTCACCTAAATAATTTGAGAGGGTGCCCGGGTATTTTAACGAATGTTCAAAAGTTGTGGAAATCAAATGACAAGACAAAGGTTTTCAAACCTCCAGGACACTATCGTGAATTTCACCGGATTTTCATCCCAAATAAATAATTAATTGGGAATTGAATGTTGTAAATATAAGGGGAACCTTATTTTGTCTGTTTCTTTCTTACTTAGTTTTTTTTTAATCCAAAAAGGTTATTTGTCTTTTCTTCCATTGTTCTTATTGAATGGCATATTCTGTGTTTGCACGGAAGAATTTAACTTGATGATTGAAATGTTTTGAACCTCATGCAGTTGTATCCTCCCCATGTTATCTACTCACTGTTACCAGTGACATGCAGTGGGATAATGTGGGATAAATGTAAACATTAATACCAATCTGTCACCTGGTACCAGGAGAACACATTGAACTAAGTACTTTAGTAATTTACCTGATTACTTTATAATAATTCTGGTTTGTTATCTATCAATCTTCATTACAAGTCATTGAGCTAGATAAGCCCCTCATTCACCCGTTGTCGTCCCTTTGAAGGGAATAAGGTTTACTGCCTTCTGCTTGGTTTATATTTTGCATAATAATACATTTAAACCTTAGCAAAAACACAGAAGAAATTATATCCGGCAAACCACACCAAATCACAAGAGGTCTTCATGAGGGTCATCGAAGGAGTTTTGTGTTTTAAAAATGTTATGCTGGAAGGCAATATTATTTTAATGGAAGAAGATTTAACTTGCAGATTATTAGCATTATCATCTAATAATGAGTTTTGACCATATTTTGAGTTACTGTTGCTGCTCTGCTGTATGCCTCCCCCTGGAAGTCTAGATGTAGCAAACCCATGCTTAACTGTTCATTAGTTTAAAGGAAATAGGAAACCTCCCAGGTTCTCTACTAGTAGGTGCCTAGAAATCTGCCTGACTTTTGGAAGGGAGGCAATAGAAGTGAAGAAAGCCAATCAATACAAGTCAAGTTCAAAGTTGTTTTCTAGGGTTATATTTTGTTTAGTTTCATTTATTGTTCAGTTCAGTGTATGTTATATCCACCTGTCCAAGATGTAGTAGTGTGTGTGTGTGTGTGTGTGTGTGTCTGTGTCTGTGTGTATCACTCTCCCCTCTCTGTTTGACCAACACATGTCATATTGTTACAATATAGAGCAACTCTATATGTCTATTTGCCATGACCAGGCTGTGCATTGACTGTATCAGCCGCAGTGGCTTTTGACAATTCCGTAGTTGTCAATAAAATATGGTCCCATGAGAGGCTTGAGGAATCTTCGGTTTTAGTCAGGAGATAACAGTCTCCTGTCTTCTCACATACGCTGTAGACCTTTTTTGAATTGTGAGGGCAGCTTGATTTGGTCCCACCCTATTTTGCAAGAAACTGATCTTGCGCTTGAATGCCGGGAAAATGTTTTGCAGTGGATTGAGTTTGATTACGCCTGGTCGTAAGGTAATGCTAGACCAGATACTTATATTGCTCTCGTCTACAGATACAGAAGTTCCCAGAACCACAGCACATGCACACACATGTGTAAAGTGTAACAGTAACATTAATATAAAGAATATGAAAAACAATACGAAAAAAACCTTTGGAAGTGGAGGCAGTGTGCGGAGTACGCAATAAAAACGCAGATAATATGTAGAAATATGTAGAATTTATAAAGAAATTCAAAGTACTAAAACAATGGGACAAAACAAGTAGTGTGCTAGACACCTCAGTATGGTAAGTAGAGTAACGTTTAAATATATGCTTAAACACGCTAGTTGCCCTGTAGGCTGGTGTTTATTTGTTTTGCTGATAGAAACTTACACTAGTCCACTGTACCCTCTGAATCACTATACTTGCCATGTAGACTAGCTCTGAGTCACACAATGTGTTAAATGTAATTATAGAGCTTGCCTTGTTTACAATTTTATTTATTTAGTTATTTTTTCATTTTCAGCTAGTAAATTCATTCAGATTTCAAAACACTGGAAATTTGCTGTATGTCTAGCATGTCATAACCAAAGTGAATATGCATTATTCCACCTTGTCTAACATTTGGACTGCAGTGTTCAGCTAAATGTAAGCAGCCATCTGCCTGGTCATAAAAAATAAAATAAAATAAATGACATTTTGGCACCCTGAACAAACAAATAAATAAACTCAAAAATATACAATAGGCAGTTATATGCAGCGTAGACAGATCAGTTCTAACTTTAATAGTCCCTCTCTCGTTCGTTGGGATCAGTTAAGAATTTATTTTGCACCGTGGGCTGCAATGTTTCTTTTTGGAATCTTCTACTTTCTGGAAATCCATTTCATCTATAGTCAGTCACTCCTGGGATAAGTAAATCAGTTACAATAAACATGATTTAGGATTAATTTGATAGCAAGGTGGAGCTATGCAAATTAGTAAGGTAGCAAAGTATAGCTGTGCAAATAAATAAATAAATAAATAAATCTGACTATGTTTTTAGATTTCAGTAAAAAATTTCTGATAGAACACACTGCTGTGCAAAATCTATCTGTTTGGCCTGGAAACTTAATGTTAATTGTTGGTGTACATTGTAACTCAATGTGTCAATGGGTTTTGCCTAGCAGTGTACACATTTTGCTGTGAAATATTAATAAGAAGAGAATACATAGATGTCTGTAATGCTACCCAGCATTTAAGCCTGCATCAAGGAAATGTTGAAGTCAAAACATTTAATCATTATTGCATGCTGTAATCAAAGGCATAGTGTCATTCTATGTTTTCCTGGATTCCTGCTATAGTGTGAAAGATATAATCTTCTTAGCTTGGCTAAATGTGAGAAACACACATGTTGCAGATATCTGACTTTTCTTCTTATGCGCTTGAAGTCAGACGTTGTGCTGATGAGCTAAAGGTGTAACTAATTTCAGAAGCACTAAAGGGCATTTTCCATCTCAGAACTGAGCTGAAGGTTTGGCTGCAATATTTAATTTTTGTGCTGCAAAAGCCTCCTATTCCAGACCATAAATAGTATAAGCTTGGAACATTGCACAAATATATCCATGGGTTACCAGGAAAATTCTATGAATTGCATAATTCCTATCTAAATGAATGATATTGTGTCATTAAATAGATTGTCGGCCAAAAGAAAATGATCTTGGTATGATATATGGATTAAACTCTGTAAAGAGCATTAGAGCATTTTTTTTAGTTTTGCCATACAGCTCCATAGTTGCCTATTCAAAACGTACTTCAGCTATGTTATGATTGGAACTAGGTAATGATAATTATTTTTATCCTTATAATAATTACATTTTTAAAACACTGTGATCATAACTAGTAGTAGAAGAAGTAACAGTGTTCCTTTTCTGATTTGTTGATACTATTATTTGGTTGCTATACTAGAGTACAAGAACACAGAGCTATTTACAGAGAAAATCTTCTGTCTGTTCCTATAAAATTTTACATGGATGAATTACACCATGATTTCATTGATTTTGGTCAATATTCATAATAACCTTTCCTGAACCATTGCTACTCCAATAGGATAGTAATCTTTCTGTGTCAAGAAAAAAAATCGTTATAAACTTTTTATTAAATTTATTAGATTAATGCGTAGGTGGAGGTGAATCGCTTTAAATGAAGAAAAAAATATAAAGTGTGACTTTCAATTAAAGTAAATGTATGCACCGGAGACAAGCTCTAAAATAACTTATAATAATTGAAGAGAGTCAAATAAAAGTATCTATGACCTTTATGCAAGCTTCAAAAGACATATATTGTAAATGTTAAATGAATCTCGGAGAGATAAAATACTTGAAATTGAAGAGTATTTGCAGTGTATTGGAATTTTAGCAGGATAAGAAGATTACTAAGTACCAATAATCCAAGGGCAAGGCATACATACATAGTTTTAGAAAAAAACATTTTAATTTGTTTGAAGAGACATTTTTACAGATAAAAAGATTGCAGTGGTTTTGTGTTTTTATTTGAGTATCTTGAATTAGGAAAATTTATGGTAAGTCATTGCTACATGGTTTGAATTGAATTTGTCCAGATAAATTTTTTTTGTCTTTTTAAATGCATTTTAAAGTTATTCATATATTTAATTTCATGTGTTGCTTATTTGTCATTATTATGTAATTATTAGTATCTATTGTTTTCACTAGTAAATGTTTGAATCTCATTAGTTTTGTTGCTAAAACGCGTTTCAAACCTTTTTTCTACGATAATACAGACATTTGGATTTATGTTTTTGGAAGTAGAAAGAGTGGTGGATCAGTGTCATAAAGAAAGAAATTTATAATTTAAAGTTAATCTACACAACCAGGCTATTTCACGGAAAACACATAGGCACATAGACTCTACTCTGTACATGCACAGCTGCACAAATCTTTGCACAAAGGAGGATACTGTGTCTGTCAGAAGGACACACAGAGACAAACCCATATATAAACAAACATATTCATGGGGTCAGAAATCGCATGTACACACACACACACACTCATAAAGACACTGATGGACACAATAGAGACCACATGCGGAGGAAACGTTATTCAAAAACATATAAATAAACAGGGCCTCCACCACATATACGGGGTGATAAAATCCACAAATGCACATATTAAAAGCCAATAATGTAGACATACCCCACCACTCTCCTCTTGCTCATTTAATAAGCCCTAGTTGATGAAGACCACTGGTTTAGGATGCTGTAATCTGTGTCCATTGCTGTGGAGAGTGGTCTTCTGAGCCTTATTACACCACCTCTCCCAGAGGGTCCCTTGCATGGTGGGCTTTGTTAGTTAAAGATTTGAAGGAGTTAATTGCTTCAAGATTACCCCCAGATTGAGTTACAAGGAGCAGCATATCACATTAGCATGATATGTCAGAGGCCCACTGTTATGGACAAGTGGATTGGATTCTTGCTTCTGTGTGTGTGTGT
>JAOVYW010000054.1:3413355-3438904 GCA_025775045.1 Hiodon tergisus | reverse complement strand
CCACAGAGTGTGCTTTATATATAATTGTCTATATATATATATATATATATATATATATATATACACACACCATTTTAAATTGCACTTTTGAAAACATTTTAAACCCCATAATTAAGCCATTTTTATGATTATTTAAGAAATGTATTTAAACCGATTAATCACACTGAAAATTGTAAATGGTAGAAGTAATATAGTGAATGCATTGAAATAAATAATTCCAACTATGTGGCATTATTTTTATCAAGGTAAATTAATTATTGCCTGTTAATTTGACTTTTTCTACCTTAAAGATAATACAATTTGTTTCAAATGAGAAAACATAAAGTAACATTTAATTTCATGGTCTTTATTAAAAAATAGTTAATGCACCAAAAACACACTGATACGGTTATTCCTTATTCATTTTTAATGATAAATTAAACACAAAACCACTTCATAAAACCTATTCTGCACTGAAAGGTTTCCATTGCAGTAGCGAAATACTCTGTCATGGTGAGGAAATCGTGTTTGGAGTATCGCCCTGTCTCTCACACTGTCGATAATGGTGTCAGCTTTATCGTGTCTTCCGTGCAAAGCCCATGTCTTCTTTTGTCCAGCTTTTTCTCCCCCACTCTTGTGTGCCCCCTGGTTCTTGTCTTTTGTGTGTCCCTGTCAGACTACTTCCAGTACCTTCGTGGAACACAAGGCCAAACCTCCCTGAGGCATAATGGGAATTGTAGTTGTCTGTGTGTGTGTGTGTGTGTGTGTGTGTGTACGGGGGGGGGGGGATTCTGGAAGGTTATTGTATGGTTTCTCTCAGTACTACCTTCGTTCTGAAAATAGCTTAACCAAATGTTGCAGTACATATGTTAGTGAGTACAATTTATTTCTGGTCAAAACAGAATTTTATATAGCAAAAACATATGATCGTCTTCTAAAATATATTTCAGAAAAGATTATTTTAAGTTAAGTTTCTATTTTATTTAAATTTTATTTAAAACTTTAAGAAAATAAATAATTAACTGTTTGATTAATTATTATTTAATATTTAATTTCCTTTTATACATTCTAAATCCGTATTATTATGTACTTTTAGCCAAGTTTCTTAAACATCATAATAAACATCTAAAGTGCTTCTTATCATAGAAATATCAAAATATCTTCTAGATGGTAAGTATTTAAACAGGCCGGGCAAAAAGAATAAAAAATAAAGTGCTGGATGATAGACCTTTGTGAACGCATTAGGTATATCAGCCTCCACAATATTTTCTTATTGAATGACTCCTTATGATCTTGCATAAAAGGGGTCCTCGAACCTTCTTTCTTAAACTGTAGCAGGCATATATTACCAGGCTTAAAGCTCGACAAGCATGCATCCCAAAATAGATTTCAACAATACTCCACAAGGATGCACTAAATCTCTGCTCCACTAATCCACGGAATAGTTCACATTTCCAGAGACACTCCAGAAGGACAATAGCAGCGCTCAGCCTGCTGCGCTCATCTAGGGACAGGCACACATAAAAAAGATATTTGGAGTAGGAAAAAAATCCCTTCTAATGTGACAGTGAATTCCCCCCAAATCATTGTGTATTCATGGAGCAAAGCAGATTTTATATCACTGCATTTTTTCAAAAATAATTTTTTTTTTTTTTTTCTCGGTTCAGTGGTATTTTAATCTTTAACCAAACACAAGCAGGAAGGCCATTTTAACATGTTGTAGATAAATGTTAATCACATTAACATTTGCTGGAGTTCCGTAAATCTCCATAAATAGCATACTGAAGTTGATCCCTTTTTTCTATTCAAAGAAAATTATAGTTGATGAATTGCTTTTGCCATGCATGTAGGCTAATGAAAGCTTTGCTCCTGGGCTTTCCTTAACAAAGACATGCAATTTTTCCACTTTCCACTAAAATAAGAACTTGTTCCACTTTTAATTAATAGTTCTTCCTCTTTCCATTCAGGAGTCAACGCATACTTTCAAATTGATTTTGTAGGTGAGCTTGGTTATTAATGCAGAAGAAACAAACCCTTTGTATTGCAATAGGAGGGGGCAATTTGATAAAGCCTTCGACTGATGGGATCTGCTGCATGCACAATAAAGCTATAAAATAACTACCTTCAAACAAATGTTGACAGCTAAACACTAACACACAAAGATTTCCGTTGATTGTTTACATGCTAGGCTTGTGCCAGTGTCTCAGAGCTCCATTTTTTACTCTCTGCGGTTCATTTCTGGAGCTTACATGACTGTCTTGAAAGACATTGGGTAGCACATCCCTCCTAAATGCTATGCCAGTGTCCCCTGTGAATTTAGTCCTTCTTTATGGAGCTGAAAATACTAGCCATATAGAAACACTGTAAAACAAATTATAAGTAGTGGCATGGGAGTTTAGATTTAACCAATCGTTGTGTACAAGGGATGCATAAGGGCGCAACCAAGGTAACAAGGGAGCAGTGTTATGTGTGCACCAATGGATGAACCCTGCAACGTTCGGCCTTAATTAGAAGCCAGTATCATTAATATTTGCACTTTTTTCGTTTTGCATTACATGGAACAATTTTTGATGATTATTAAAACTACAAATTATGTCCCTGTGGCAATTGCTGGGGTACCACAAGAAAGTTATGGTCTAGTCAGATGATTGAAAATTGCAATTTATAGTAGTTTAAATGGAAGTGCTCCCTGAAACTGATTTGAGTGCATTTTAAAAATATATATTTTTTAAAGAACACGGATTTAAGGGGCTTCCATATGCTAAATTGTGTTCTTGGTCAGTTTTATTTTAATTTCTGTTTTAGAGAATATTTAGAGATATTTCATAGGGGTGGAATTCTAAAGACACAACTGAAGTATTTCGTTTTTTAGTGCCAAATGGTTGTCTCTCTCTGCTATTGGAGGATCTCATGCGCTGTTAATGAATTATGGGCCTACAGCAATACCCCAGTGATTCCCTCCCTTTCTCCCTCCACCTCAGCATAATACGCATCCACATTCTCTGTCCCAGGGCTTCTGCCGAATGGCCCTGGCACAGCCCAGGAGCCTCAGTCTCCATGGAGACAAGCTACCTCAAATCTACCCGCTCCAGCCAGTGTCTAAAGGCTTCCGTTGTAATGAATGTTGAACAAAAAAAAAAATAGACTCTTCAACTGCTGCCCTCTTGTTTTGTTTTCTCTGTCCGCATCAACAAATGTTAACAATCGTGTTAAACTGTTCCCCTATGAGCTTGTGACAAAGTCACAATTACACAGATTATTTGATATAAGTAAGCAGCAGAATTCTGCAGCATAAAATAATAGGAACGTACTGCTCGCCTGAATAAGGCAAGGGAAATTGCTGCAGTGGAAATGACGTATCTATTATTATGGGGGCTGCTGCCGGCAGTGGTTGCAAGTTCAAATCCCGGCACTGCAAGTGTACCCTTCAGCAAGGTACTTAACCTGAATCTTCCAATATAAATGTGTAAAATGGAAGCAGTTTAGCTTCGAGGAGTCATTCTGAATACAAGTGTCTGCTAAATAACTAAGTAAAAATTGCAATATCCCAAAATTGCTCCCATTGCATTATGTGTAGATCAATATATTATTGTAAGCATTAAGTAAGCATAAATCATAAATGACTTAAAGCATTTATCAAATTAAATTACCCTTATAACAATTATTTTTTATTTTATTTTTTTATTATTGAATGAAATGATTCCAGAAAAATACTTGAATAAATTAATTCATGAGCATAAGTGGTAATTGGACCCCGAGGTCTAATGAAATGCCCACTTTCCCTACAAATTCTAATATGCAATAATAGCCTATCCTTGAAGTCTTACTTTGAAAGTGTAGTATCTTACTCTTAGCACCTTGCTGTTTTTTAGAGGAAATAGGCAACAATGATGGGCAGAACAGGTGATTTTGGAAGTGTATATGTTTAGGGGAAAGTTTCAAAGCAATAATCTGTGTTCATTCCAAGCGGGATCACTTTCCCTTAGTCTGCTGTCTGGCTGCAGCACGGATGCCGTGGAGAGCGGGCTGAGACAGAGGGAGAGAGAGAAGATTGTGGCATTAAATAAATAATTTGTATGATAATTCATTACAGTGCAGTCTTTTTCAACTTTAATTGCTCTAAATGAAGAGACATTTCACACCATTTAGATAAAAAAGAAAAAGGAGGCCAGCATAATGAAAAGAGGCCTGCCTATCTGACTTCAGAGGTTTGCTCTAAATGAAAATGTAATTGGAGGCGGAATAGCACAAGAAGAGCATACTGCATTGCAGATCCGGGGTATCTTCAGACAGCCGAGCAAAGCTAATGACTGAGCAATTTGGAACATTTACTCACCCCAAAGACTCTCATTAAGTCAATCACAGGCTTAACCAAGACCCACTCGCAGTGACGGAGCAGACCGCATTTATTCTGACATCAATCAAAAGAACCAGCTTTTAAGCAATGAAAAACGCAGAAGTAATTTATTTGGGATCTTTGAGAGGATAATAGCCAATTATTTGTTTATAACACTGGTTAAATTTTCATTAGGCAGATTAATGGAATATCATGTACTGTCAACACTGGACCGAGGGGTGGTGTGTAAGAGATAAACGGACAAACAGATGATGTCGCTCTGTTGGTAAATTGGTTTCTGCTCTCTGTCCCCTTATTTCGATATGAAAATGTAAAGGTACACTAGGTACTGCATTTTAAAGCAGGGGCCCTTGGCTTAGAATCATTACAGGGACAAATGGAAATATGATCCAAAGCAATATGAGTTCAGGGATATTTTGTACTGCCAGCAAAATGTGAATTGCATAAGATGAATCTTGTAAATGTTTTAGATCTGTAAATACATTGCTGCTTTTAGAATTTATTTTTAATCCCACAGATTTATGCTTATTGAGCTTTTGTGGCACTGTAGTGGTTTTGTAGCGTAAAGCACGTAAAATAATATTATAACAGCGGTATTACATGTTACTCTCTGAAACTCCCAAAAATATAATAGCTGCATAAGATTTTCAAATTTGAAACAGTGTTTATGTTGTAATTTAGATGCGATATAATGTCATACAGCACGTTCACGTGGATTCACAGGTTCACCATTAATGTGTATTTATCTCCAAATTATAATTTGAGGGATTTTTGAAGCGTTTCAGTATTCGCCTTCAATACATACAGAGTATAACCATTTTTTTTGGGATGTTAGGTGGTAATATATGCAAACAACTCCAGATAACAGTAACTGCCTGTTTGGTGTAAAATTACTAACTACAAAGTGTAAACACTTCTGTGCCTTAGAAAGCCAACAGTGCTGTTTGAACTTGCTTGGATTGCTTGACCTCTGTGGACGATAAATCCGCTAAAAGGGTGATTGATGGAACTCACAGTTTTCCTTGTGCTGAAAGATACACATTTGCTTGAAATTCAGCTTAAGAGAACTTTAGAGAAATGTGTTGAACATTTATCCTTGTCACATACACAACATGGCCATCAGTATGTTGGCACCTGCTCGCCAAACGTCTCATTCCAAAATCATGGGCATTAGTATGAAGTTTGTCTCCTCTTTGCTGCTACCAGCCTCCACTCTTCTGGGAGTGATTTCCACTAGATGTTAGTTTATTGCTGTGGGGACTTGCTTACATTCAGCCACAAGAGCGTTACTGAGGTCGGGCACTGATGTTGAACGATTTGGCCTGGCTCGCAGTTGCCATTCTAATTCATCCCAAAGGTGTTTGATGGGGCTGAGGTCAGGGCTCTGTGCAGGCCAGGCAAGTTCTTCCTCACCAATCTCAAAAAAACATTTTTGTATGAACCTTGCTTTGTGCGCGGGTGCATTGTCATGCTGAAACAGGAAAGGGCCTTCTACAAAGTTGGAAGCGCAGAATCGTCTAGAATGTCATTGTATGCTGCAGTGTTAAGATTGCAACCGGCACTGCGCATGGAGATCTTAGGCTTCTGTGTGACTGCTTGGCCACGGAAACCCATTTCATGAAGCTCCAACAAACAGTTCTTGTGCTGAGGCAGTTTGGAACTCTGTATTGAGTGTTGCAACCGAGGACAATTTTTACGCTCTACGCTCTCCAGCACTCGGTGATCCCGTTCTGTGTGGCCTACCGCTTCGCTCAGCTGTTGTTGCTTGTAGACGTTTCCACTTCACAATAGCAGCACTTACAGTTAACCGGGGTAGCTCGAGCAGGACACCAATGACGGTGTCAGTCACTGGGCTCTTCAGTACGACCATTCTACTGTTAGTGTCTGTCTATGGAGATTACATGGCTGTGCAATCAATTTTATGCACGTTTCAGCAACGGGTGTGGCTAAAATAGCTGAATCTGCTAATTTGAATGGGAATCCACATTCGTTTGGCCATGTGGTGTGTCATTGCATGAATTTCCTACTCGGCAGAGATGATTATTATTACATTTACATTTTAAACACACACTGACATGACACTCTCAGTTCTTTAAATTCACCCTGAGAAAGAGAAGGAACTTCAGGTGCAGGAAAGAAACTTAGTAATTATAATGCTGCCCCCCAGTAAAGTGATTATAATGTCGTCATTGAAGCCATGCGACTTCACCAGTAGATAAAACAAGGAATCAAGGGGTTGTGTTTGATCCATCTCAAACACTTGGATTACCTGCCGAGTGTATCATAAATAACTCAAAACGGCTCTCATTGGTTCTCTCAGAGAGGCTCAGCACAGCTTGAGACAGTGTGTTGCTGATTTGATCCAAGTCACGGACACATATATTTCTGACAGGCAGAAATATAGTCATGAAATAACAGTAACATTAGTACAGTTATGCAAGCAGTAAATACACATGTTCCTTCTATGATAGCAATCCACTTTACTGGATAAACGCAGATGTACCCATTGCAGAGGTTTCACTAAAATATCTAGAGTTTTCCAGCCTCTGCTATCTCTGCTGTCGGTAGGAAAGTGAATGAAAACTATAAGATTTGTGTTTTCTTACCTAATATACAAAAGTATATCAGACAGCAACTAATCGTTTGTATATGATGGTTCAATAGAAATAACCAAATAAAGTAATGTCCTGCACATATTAAAAGCATTATATTACATGTTGAGAACTTGACATTATTCCGATTAAAGAGAATTGTGCTTCATTGGAAGTCTGAATGTAGGAATTGTAAGCTGTGTAAGTCGCTTTGGATAAAAAAACTTCTGCGAAGCAACTAAAAAGTATAAGTTTTGGAAGTAGGGTTTGAGAACACCATATTATTTTACTGGATAAGATGCGTAGAAAAAATAGAAGAGTAGTACAATATACAACGCAACTACTCTTAGGACTCTGTGCATGAAGAGTACTTCATACATACTTCATACATTGTTCAGTATTTAGTTGGTGAATATTTGCCATTGTATTTTATTTTAGTTGTTGTTTTGATGTACTGGAACCTCTGATGAACGTTTTGGTCATTAGCACTTTAGCGCTAAATAAATGGCGTATGCTCTGCCTGCTGTGGTTTCCAATCCCCTCCATCTGTGCCGGGTCACCGTTATAACCAGTACTGCATTATTGTGACAGCACAGTAATTGTAACTACACTAATTTTTTCAAGTAAAAAAAAAACAAAAAACTTTCACTTACCCAGGGTTTCGCTAGTCTGCCGAACAGAAAAAAATAACAATAACTCTAGTCATTTCATCACACTTGCACCACAGCAAAAAAAAAAAAAACTAAACATATATTCTCCATAATTTGTCTATTATACAGTATGTTTGAAATGTGTGACATAGTTGTACATTTTGTGAGCACTGATAACATTTGAAGGATGAAGGATGCAAAAAATAAAAACAGCGTTTTGTTTGAAACTGAATCACAGTGAATAAAATGTTTGTTTACTGAACACGACAGTCTGTGCAGCTCGACTCGGGCCTTGAAGTAATAGAAATGGGCTCAATCATGCTTCCTGCTGCAGAGTAGCTGATGAAGAACAGGAAGTGGACTGAAAGTTAAGTGTGGGAGCACACAGTGGCCAGCAGGGAAGTTTAAAAGGTGATGACAGGGGTAAGGGGTTCGGCGAAAACTCGCAAGGCTCGCGCTTCATTGTGGACCCCTCAGATTTAATTGGATCACAGCAGAGGCTGCCTGTTCAAAGTGGTTCAACATATTATACCTAGCAGGAGTTCACCCTGGCATAGACAGTGTGTCTGTCGTCTGTCTGTCTGTCTGTGCCTGGGTAGGGGTCATTTTTAGTCACCAAAGAAAATACAGAAATTCTGAATTGGACGTGAAAATATAAAGCTAAAATAATAGAATAAGCATTATTCCTTTAAATTTGATCCAATATCATAAGGAATTATAATATATGTTTTTATTTTTTTATTTTATATGGCTACACCTGAATGAAACATTTTCCTGTATTACACACTAAAAAATATCAAAATAAATATCAAAATCAATTAATTTAATTACAATATAACGAGAATAGTATTTGTAAATCAAGCCTCAAGTTTTTGAATGTATGGATCTAAGTCAATTTCCATACGGATACCTGCGCACCATCCTATAAATATGTTTTTTACAGTGTATTTTAATGGGGAGTTGTACCGACAGTATAAATTACACATAAAAGTGCTTTTATCGTATTAAGCATCTTATTTGCCCAATTATAATCTGGTCTAGGAATAATTGTGTTTGTGGTCATGGCCCTATCAATGACGAAAACTCGGGAGGGAAAAAAATCCCTGTTTATTTACCCTCTGTCATCTGTCACTAAATTTTCCCCCAGTGGCAGAGATGCATCACTCGGTCACACGTTTCCCACACATCTAAATATTCATTCTCCATTTACCTCCATAAATATCCTCAGCGTGCCTGAAATTGACTCATGTGTCATAATCCGTCAACCTCGAGGGTGAAAAGTGCCCATTGCATCGGGAATCAAAACAATCGACAAAAAAAGAGGTTATCATTCTGGGAGCTATCTTTCACCATGCTAGCACCAGGTTGCAGGAAATAAGGGCCATTTAATTAGGCCCACTGCTACTCTCTGGTGTGAAAGGCTCTTCGAACCTTTGATTCCCCACTGCTTCCCGGCAGGAAGTTGTTGGTGATAATTGACACAGGATTTCCTTGTTAACCAGCAGCAGACTTGGTGGATTAAAGTGACAGAGATCTCCAGAAGAAAGTGAAAGCAGATAAGGTGAGGCAGGGAAATGGGGGCTGCTTTTCTCCGCTCTTGAGAAACCAGCAAGGAAATAGCAATAACAAACTGGAGCGTCTCCCCGCCGTGAATGCAGCTCCCACTTATCAGAACCATTTCAGCTTGGCTGATCAAAGATTGACTTCCCTTAAAATAACCTAGAGCCCAGGTTGGTACATGCATTAGGCTCTGGGTTTTCTGTGAATTATCACTTTTTCTCTAAAAGCAGGATTGGGTTTTATGTTAAGGACCATGGCAATAATCATTTTTTGTTTGCCCAATTATAAACTATCATGGAATGAAAGCAGATTTGAAAATTACATAATTTCCCTCTTTGTATCAAGTGGGTCATGAGCCTGCAAGTGGGTCATGAGCCTGCATTATAATTCATCTAGCAAAAAGGAAAAACCCCATCCTGCTAGCTCTGAAATGTTTTCTGATTGCTTACTCCAGTTTATTTATATATCTGTAAAGGTGTTTTTTTACCCTCATGCAGAACATTTCAGAGTTTACCAATTTTGCTGTTGGTGTTATTACATTTGTCATTGGAGTAATACCACCACTAGCAGATAATAAACCAACAAATACATAAACGTAAGAGGCAAGGTAGAAACGTACAGTACAGTAATTACAGAAAGATTATTCCATCAATGGAATACATACTTTTTGAATTCCATTGATGTGTGTCTTAATGTGGGTGTAAAAGTAACTCACTGTTATAACCATTAAAAATAGAGGTGATACAGGCAGGCACAACCACAGCCTCCCACATACGGGACGATGTTTCAGTCAACAACTGGCCAAACTTGCAAGTCTTTGGAAATTTTGATGAAACCAGAGCAAACGGGGGAAACCTATCAAATCAGACCACCGAGCCACCAGATTAATAAATTGACCAAATCAGTATGAAATACTAAGTTAAACCATAAATTCTATTACAATTTTTCAGGAGCTTCCAGTAGGAGTGCACTGACAGACCAGTATTACAGGCCGTGAAAATGGTTAAAGTTGAATACTCTGCTTAAAGTACATACTATTGTGAAAACTCTGAAAACAGTTTTGCTCATGTCGGTTCTTCTTAAAAAGTATATGACATAAATGCACACTAATAGCCTTGGAAAGAGGGGAAAGTGCTTCAGTACTTGAATAACCCATTTGCGTCATCTGTATGCTAACATTCATATACAAAATCATTCACATACAAAATATATGTCTTGCATAGTCCATGTGATTCACAAATATACTATAATTTACCTCGATATTGCATAGCTTGAGGTTATATCTGCCATTACTATGTCCTAGTCTGTACTACATCTGTTATACAATGTTAGAAAACCTTGAGAAGGCAAATATGCTTCACATAAATCTGTGAATTAATTTAAGAAAAATGCCCTCTCATTAAATTTGTTTTGGATTTTGAAACGCTCATTCTCATCAAAACACTGCCTAAATAAACACTTCAAATTATTGGACCAACTGAAAAGTATGCAGCTTGTCTTATACTTCAATACAATAAACATATTTGCCTCTTCAGCATTTTTTAACATAGCCGTGTATTGAAGAGGAAAGCGGACATCTGAGATACACGAATGCTTTTATGTACTGTCGTTCAATGCAATAATCCTATTATAACAGTATCCAGAACAGTATATTTCCTTAATGTCCAGGCTCTTCCCTAATCTGTCCATACAAAAGTCAGGCTTAAAGTTTCCTAATTACATTGTAAAAATTCCAGGGGTGACAGACAAATTTTTCGAAATGTATTGTCCTTTTTGCATTATTTACGGAAAAATTCAGAGAACATTAATTTTCCTTTGTATGTGACTATAGTTCCAAGTTCAGTAAATAATACCAGGGAGAATCATAAGGCACTCTTTTAAGATATAAGAGGGAAATAAACATGGTCTCTGACCCTACACCATTATAAACGAATGGATCAATATCATTATATATTAATATACCATAAACTTGGGACAAGTAAGGCATACATTCACACCCAGGAGCAGAACTTTTGCAGTAACTTTGTACATTTGGCCAAGAAATTAACAGTAAACTACCGTCAAAGAGATGCCATTTAATCTCTGCTACTAGTAGATATACTCTCTATTTGAACACAAAAGTAACAAAACATGTCAGAGCAACCCAGCCAATGATTAGATGGATCGTAAATTTTATCTGTGTAAACTTGGCATGTGCCACAAATACGTGAAACATGTATTCATAATAAAAGCTAAAATAAAAAGGAATCTTCAGTTCCTCACCCAAGTACAGGCTTGAATCTGGATCATATCACTACAGGCTGTTACCGGGATTCCCTGAGTGTAGCACTAACTGCCTGGGAAAAGGGTTGCATGGATTGTTTTAGACTCTAGGGTACAGTGATATATGCCTCCTCGCGGGCATCTACAGTTTGGCATTGCTGCCGGTGAAGAACCTGCCTTTCCTCCAGTTGCCATTGAACGTCCTGTGTTGGCTGTGTAGCCTGCAGGAAATGGAATGACAATGGTTCGATGGTTCAATTTCCAAAGAGCTCAGTCACACTTCTGCGGACTCCACATGTGAAATTGCTATCTATGGATCAATATCAGAAAACTAACGGGGACCCTTAAAAAAAGACGTTTTAAAAGGTCTTCATATTTGCCACAAAATTTGTTTTTGAAACCATGACTCCATGTCCCAGTGACCTGGTCTCAGTTCCATTCACTTCATTAAAACATTAAAATCTGTTGTGCAAATCTGTTTTTAATTTAATTTTATATCAGTAATACACACTTTCCTGTAAAAAGGACTCTTCTGAGAATCAAGCAAAGGTAAATATCTCTTTTTTACGCTGTATCATTCAGGCGTTTTGGGTTTATTCCTTTACAAACCACAATCAATCAAAGAAATAAGCAGATTTCAAGTTTTATCTTTCTTGTCCACTCTGCTTTCTCAGCCACCCTTTATCTGATAGCGGCTCGTGCTCTAACAACATTTGATGAGAACCGCAGAATCTGGAATACATGTGTTTATAACAGTTCAGTGCAAAAATCATGTATAATATCTTTTTATTTTTTTTATTTTCCCACAACATTGAATTTCATTGCTGATTCCAGAAGACGTGCGTCCTTACAGGCACCCGGGAAGCCAACGTGGGTTGCTGGTTAATCTGGGAAGCCCTGCCGATTCCCACCCAACCCAGCCTAGGCAGTGCTCTGGACATTTTTCCCTGCCACTCACAATCGGCAAATTACATTATCTGGATTCCAACCTGCAAAATCCAGATCATTTTGTTCATTCTGCACTCCGCGGTGAGCGGTGAGACTGAATTCTTTTCATTTTAATGGATCTCATAGCTGTGAAACAGAAACAAGCTTAAAGTGACAAATGAGCTCTGAGTGTTTGAATGTTTCCGATAAGAGAATGAGAACCTTCGTGATTCCAATCCTGCAGTTCACTCCAAAGCTCTGGAGTGCCAACTGCAAGCAGATCAAAATAGGTAATAAAGTGGGGGCTATGGAACATGATTTAATTGAATTAAAACACATGCCTTATGCCTACACACTTAATATGCTGTGAGCAGACTGCTATAAAGTACATCTAATAATATCTAGGTGTACGAGAAGATCTTTTGATTTACTGTATCGAAGGCTACACAGACATGTAGATGGATAATGTCTGACTTGAGGAACACTGCTAGTATAATATTATCTAGATCTAATGTTCACTATAAGGAAGATTACATCTAGATGGATGTCCGGAGGAAAACATCTAATGTTTAGTATAAAATCTAGAGTCAGTAATGGCAACTGTATTCTTTTTGTTTTTCCATTTGTGTTTCTTGCTCCTATTATAGTCCTACAGAACTGTGCAAAAGTCTCAGGTACATTTTTAAAAATCTGTAAGGCGAAGATGCTTTCGAAAATTATGAAATGAAAAGTTTTTAAAATATAAAATATATACTATAGGGCAGTACATATTAAACATCTGGAAAATCATTTAAAAAAATGTAATCGGTATTTGATTTGACCACTCTTTACCTTAAGTACACTGTTGTGCAGTTTTATAAGGCAATCGGCAGTTAGATTGTTCCAAGCATCTTGGAGAACTTCCCAGTTCTACAGACTTTGGCCGCCTCGTTTGCTTCTGTCTGTCCAGGTAATCCCAGACAGAATCGATGATGTTGAGATCGGGGCTCTGCGGAGGCCATGCCATCTGTTGCAGAACTCCTTGTTCTTTTTTCATGAATGAATGTATGGAAATCTAAAAATGAATTTTTTTTTCTAATGACACACTAATGCATTAGACAAAAAATAAACATCAGAGATTAAATTTCTTTGAAAAAAACTGGGGTGCCTAAGACTTTCGCACGTTTGCATAAATGAACGCAGCTTTTACTGAAGAAGAGTTGAAGTTGAGATTTTTTTTATCTTTGAAAAGGTAGACATTTCAGGACTACCCTTCCTCCTGAGATTTTGCTGGTAATTTCTGACATGGCTTGCCTTTTGGATTCTATTAACTGTGTTTCCACAGGGACCATATATGGCATTAATTTCACTTTTACTTCCAAAAAAATAAAGACCCAAAAGAATGCTCCAGCTTTCCCTCATTTACGAAGATCCAAAGTCATGGGAACCAGATTAGAACATTGTATTGATACTCATCTGATTACATTCGATAAAAATCTATCTCATAAAAGTATGTTTGGCTTCAGACAACATTCTTCACTTGCTTCATGCCATTTGTGAGATTGTTTCCCACTCAGGACTATCCTCTCCTTTCTTTCTGATGCAGACATTGTTTCTGATAAAACTGAAAGTATTGAGTTGAGACAGGTCATGACACACTCTTATCTTAGGCAAAGGACGATGTCTTCTCTTGTAACTGTTACAGACACAAAATATCTTCTTATGCTGATGACATTCTGTCCTTTCATACCTTTCACGCTGTCCTCACTATTTGGCACTGTTTACAAAACCGGGTGGTGTATCTAGCTGCATAATTAATTGGAACAAATCAATGCTTATGCCTCTAAATTTAGCAGCAAAGAAAGACGTTGTTCTTAGCATAATTCCATTTAATTATGCATTTTACTGAACACATTTGGGAACACAGATTTACCTCTCGTTGCAGAACATATATGAAGAAGTGACACAAAGTATGAATATATTACTAAGATTTAACCTTATACTTACCATCCTAGCCCTGTTTCCATTATACCTCTGGAAGTGACATGTACTCTGCCTGAATTTATTTGGAATGGAATTTGTTAAACAAGTCTACAACGCACCAAAACCAATGGTGGTTTGGTTGTCCTTTCTTGCTCTGAAATTACATTGTAAGGATTTCTAATGTTGGGCCTTGAAACCATGGAGTAATACTGTTTTGTAAGGCAGCTGCAGTTTACATACTTTTTATTATTATTATCAAAAAACATTTTTTTTTGTTGAAAAGATGAGTAGAGCCTCTCTACTGGAAAATCGAATCTCGAGCAAAAATGCAAATGTTTTTAAAGCGGATTTTATAGACTTATATTAAGAATACTGTTTGAGACGTAACACTTAATGTACTTTTTTACCTTGATTACAGACTGTTTGTTTAGGTCCAAGAGCCCCGATAGAAAATAAATTAGAAAAGAAGAAAAAAACTGTAAAATATTGTGCTTGAATACAAAAGTCTGGGAAGGGAGAGTCTGTGACCTCTGCAGGTTAGAGGACCTCAGCCAGGGATCATGAAAACAGTGGCCATTGATAAAGAACCAGGAAATCAGAAACACATGCGCCTTAGGGGGTCAGCAAGGTGCTTATTTGTTTTTGGTAAATTAATGGTGGCTAATTGATAATAACATTACATCACAGGGGGGAAGGGGAAGGAATGCTGCTTATCGACTCGCTTTAGAACGCCAAGTTTGTAGCATCCAATCAGGCCTCAGATAGGCATGGTTCCAATAACTGACTCCAGACAGCCATCTTCAACCAAGAGACTGGCTCTGCTTTTCCATTTAAAAAAAATAGATTTGCAGGAGAGCAACGCAGTTGGACAGACAAGATCTGTTGTTACCAGTATGGAAACTAAAGAGTAATATTCCGTGTTTTTCATCATCATTTAATAACCTTGAGATTTAAAATAATTTACACAACTTCTATTATCATATATTACGTAGCTAAATACAAAACATTAGGGTAGGCAATTGAAAGTTGGTATACCTTTTTGAGAATATTGTAGATAAAATGTTGATCTTATTGGAGAAAGTTCCTACTATCAAAAGTATTAATTAAGAGTAAGTATCATTGCCCTAATTGTAAATCTGATCCTTTGAAGTACATTTAGTATGCAACATATTTAACTGAACTAGAAACTGAAATCTCAAAACTCAGCAAAATAATTTTGAAATCAAATTTTATAGAAAGCCTAAAACAGTATATAAATAAAAGCTGATTTTAATAACTTAATCTAAAATAATCTTGTTGCCAAACATAGTGGCACCAAGAGCATTCTGTGAAATTGGACTAATGGACAAGAGGAAGACTTTGAGAAGAATTTCTATTATTGAGAGAAAGGGATCTAAAGTGGTTCACTTAACCTTTAAGAGGTTGTCTACTTGAGTCAGCCCATAAATTCTGCTTCCCATCTGTCCTTGGCTGGAACTAAATCATCAAACTTTGACAACCCACTAATCCCATTAAATAAAATTATATTTAATTGCGTTTCTTTTTTTGGTATTTCATGATTTTATTAATTAAGAAAATGAATATAAAATACAGCTTTTAATTTTGTATCAAAGTTTGATTCCTAACCCTTTTCCCAAAATTCTATCTGCCCCCTCTCCTTCAGGCTAGCACAACCTTTCTCTACCTATGAATAACCTAGCACCACACTCAATTATTTTGTGATCCACCGTCTTAGCTGTGAAAAACTTTCAGCTTGTCAGTGAGAGAACCAAAAGAAAGGAAGGTTGCTGACTACCCTCTTCCAGTAAAACATGGAAGACATTTGTAGCCTCTTCAAGTACATAGTGTATATTACCAGTCAATCAGCCACCATGCCAGCATCTGGTCTTCAGTAATTTCCAACTTTCGGTTTTCTTTCTCCAAACTCGGAGGCGTCACACCTGCTGCCAGCTTGTTGACTCACCGCATGTCCCTTGGATGCTATCCCATCTCCTATTCTCCAGGAAATCTCACTCCTATTTGGTCACCCACCTGACGTACCCCTTTTTGACAACTAAAAGCATTCAGGCACATGCAGATTACTCCACATCTGAGGAAACCCAACTTGGCTGAAACTATGGAAAGAGCTCAATCCCCTCGCCACTTTTCTCAACTTTCCTCTATTCATTCCTGTTCCTTATTGACGTCTCTGTGATAGCGGATCCTAAGATCTTCTCGTCCGTCCTGACTGCACTGGGAGCCAATGATACTGCCTCACGGTGGATTGCTGCCTTACGGCGGGCACGATAGACTGCTTCTATCAAGTAGGCTGGCTCCTACTATTTGCACTTAACTTTCAATGGTAAGCTAGCTTGCTCTCATTGCTGCAGAATCTAGGTCCTGCAGGTTCCTCCTTGCATATGGAGACTATAATCTGTCAGTTTTATGTTTTCTAATATAGTTTATAATTCTAATCAGTTAAAAAATGCATTGGGCTGGGAATCTCATCACAAATACCTTTTAGAAAACTCCCAAAGAAATAAACATATTTGACTCCTATACCCTTTACAAAGCAATGATTCCTCTATGTGATGAGGTCAAGGTTATGGGAGTAAAAGATGTTCATCCCCTTGGCCGATTTAAAAAGGTATTTGTGATATTTATAAAGATAGATAAATATAATTGTTTAAAGACTTGCGTGTGTGTGTGCATGTTTGTGTGTGTGTGTCTAGGTGGGAGGGGGGTGGAAAGGAGGCAGGGTGATTACAAATGTATCCGTTCTAGCATAATTGGATCAGGCTGAATCAAAGCATATTGAACAAGATGCAGCTTGTGTCGTCGCAGATAGATTAACAATTGAATTTGTTTAGTAATTAAGCAGAATATATCTCAGACAGAAAATAAGCCTTAACATAAATAAATTGCTTTTTTCTTCAGGAAATATTGTTAGCAACAAATTCCTAACCATCGCTTTCCACAAGATTTGGCTCCATGTTATATTTTCTATAGGGAAGTGATGTTTGTGTATTTATATTTACCACAGCTTAGTGCACAATCTATCACAACATCCTGACCATTGTTTGACAAAGCAAAGTTTCCTTTGAATGGTTAGTATTACTGTTGCTATTGTATTCACATAGATCTAGGAGAAAGGAGACTTAACCACTCAATCAAAACATGTGTACAGTTAGTTAGGTCACCCTTTCACAATCATGGATAGCAAAGCAACTGCAGGCCAGTATGTGGACTATATAACTTAAACAGAGGCAAGGAGCTAGGTCTCCATATTAAATAAAATAGGAATGGTTCCAAAGGGCTTGGTGCTGGAAATGCTATATATATATATTTTTTATGTCCATAACAGACAATTTCAGATCCCCCTGTGGTTACAGAATAATGCTGCAAACTTCTCTGCTAAGGTCGAATTAAGTGCACTGCTAATTGCAACTGTAACCTGTTACAGAGGTGGACACATGCATCCCTTTTCAGGAACTCTAAGTAAATCAAAGAACCGTTGGCTCGTTGATTCACGACACACACTGTAGCATTCTGTAGAATGCAGTGACAACAACACTCTCACAGATAAACGGCTGCCTGCACCGGACCATTGCTGTAAATGCTTGCAGATTAGGGAACTTTCTCCTGATTCAATTCAGCCAAAGTTGTTTTATCTTCATAAAACATTGCTAGTTAAAAAATAAAATAAAAATGCTAACAGAATGAAGTGGAACAAATTCCCCAATCTCTAACCTTGTACACCAGGAGCACAGTGCAAGCAGTTTGGTTAGAAAAATTGTTTGCTAGCTGCCAGTCAAAGACCTAGGACAGAGATGGAGTCTCTCTATCAAATAAGGTAAGCTCCTCCGTATTACACTGTTGAAAAAAGGGATGATAAGATGAAGTCCAGAGTGTTAATATTGCGAGCAATCAACCAGGGAAAATCCAAAGGACAATCAGCCTTTTGGACTATACTCATCAATTGTGTGTACCAGCCAAGTACCGCATGTGTCCATCAAAAAAATAAATAAAAGCCCATCATCCCTTAAATTCACTTTGCAATTGCCATCAGGTATGTGCTGTTTGTCTCAGGGGCCGTGCCCAGAAAAATAATTCGAACCCTTCTGTTATATCTTGTGTTAAAGCTGATCTCACACAATATATACAATAGTGTTTAAATGGTCAGGCAATTTAACGTTCAATATTAGTATTAGTACATTGGAGTGATCGTACTAACCTACATATGTATTCCATACCTGCTTAGCTATAATTATTAGCTATAATTGTTTCCTGTTAGGAAAAATATGTGTTCGTTTAAATACAGCTAGTTAGTTAGCTAGTTTTAGTTTTGTAGAAAGAGAGCACTTCATAGGGTTTCAGAGCCTTTGAAGGGTTTGTTCTATTGCAATTAAATAAAACATATACATCTTGGGTCGAATGATAATACCCATAGTACATCAAACTCCGCTGTATAAACAAAAGAGATATGTTGACGGAGCACTTTATGTCTAAAAATAAATAAATACATCCAGCTGTTTCGCCGTACAAGGGTTGACTCTCACAAGATAAAAAATACTGTAACATTGCCATTTTTATTTATTTTTTTATTTAATAAAACAAAAACAAATGACTATTAAAACATGTTTATTTTCATTTTGCTGAGGTAACCTGCACGTGGATACTATTAGGCTCATCAGATCATATATTCACATGCATTTTATAGAACCATAGAAATAGATCCCTTTATACATCTTCCTGGTCCTACCCACTCACAAAATATTAGGCCCCTTTCAATAACAAAATATTCATAAAGCAGCTTATTTAATAATATCTACGGAGAAAAATATTTTTTAAGCCAAATTTTCAGTAATTATAAATGCCACCCACCATTGTGCCTTGAAATAGAATTGTATTAGGAATTGGAAAAAAAAAGGAAAAATTGCTGCTGTCATCTGTGTTTTATTGCAATGGTAACTACACCTGTTAAAGATTAGTATCCCCCTTACTGTGGATTTTACATTCCCTGAGTTACTTTTACTTTGATTTATCCATGTTTGGCCATCTGAAAGTACAACTAAAAATCTTTAAATTAATAAAGGGTTGTTACCTCTGTCACGTTTAAACACAATGAAAATTTTATTACAACGTTATTTTATGCCAATTAAATACTGTAAATGATCAAATCAGATCAAATTTGACGACCTGTAAAACAGCACCACTTAATGTTCCGGCACTTAATGCATTCTGGGAGAGGTCAGTTATCTCAATAAAAATGTTTGCTTTGTCAAAAAATTCAAGCTGTCCCCCATGCATCGAGGGTAGCTTTACAGATATTTTGCTTTTAAAAGCAATTACAACAAAACAAAGGGCGTTTGCGGACACCTTTTAAACATCCCTGTGAAGTCCTTATTTTGAGTCTTTGCCACCAGGCTCCTCAACTGGTTAGATTTACCATCATCCTCAGAAGGGTCGGTTCAAGGTTTGCGAGTAAACCATTTCATATGTATAAAATGTTCAGAAGAGCGTTTCATAGAGTGCAGCAAAGCTGGAAGTCCAACAGCTGCGTTGTTGGCAATAATTTACCCAGGCGGTGCTTGCTTTTAGTCAGGTTCTGTGTCTGATTGATGGCTCAATTAAACATCTGTTAATCACCATCCTTATCTCTCCATATGGAGAAAACGCATATCCCTCAACCTGTTCTTGACAGTGATAGCATCTCCTTTTTCTTTTTTCCTCCAGATGTGTAGTGATGTACTAGAAGTTTTATGCATGAAAACTTTAACCCCCTGCCTCCACACAAACACTTGCACACGCGCACAAAAACGTGTGCTCACATGTATGAATACACACACACACACACACACACACTTACACAGTGCACAGCCACATGGCAGTTCCCTTGTCTTCGGGAACTGGCTGTGAGAACGGTCACCCTTCCCCCAACCTTCAACCTTACCATAACCCCAGGCTCCTGAACTCACTTGTACATTTTAGGCCCCGATAATAAACCAACATCTGCAGAACTTACAAGTGCTTTACCAGAGTTAATTGAGTAAATTGAAGCAAGCTGCGGCACAGTGGTGATCTATGATCCCCAGTTGAGGGCCTAGAAGGGAGACAACAGATTTACTGCGAAGACAGTGGGCGGCCTTTTGTTCTGGGCCTGGTTCATGGGAAGTTTGAGGTCAGGCAGGATTAAAATATCTTGAGGAACAAATGGAGTAATTTGAGTGTAATATAAGGAGTCCTGTGCCAGTTTCTACCAGGGATCCAGGTGAGATTTATTTTATTCTAAGCCCCATGTCCCTTTTTTTCATCTTTTTTTTTCTTACCCTATTATTTAGGATTTATAGATAAAGGGAAGATTGCGCCTTATTAACGGATCCTTTAGTTCTGCTTGACGTGACTGAAAGGGAGTGAGCGGCGCATTACAAATACAAATAAGTACCAAAGGGAAAAAAGCTGGCACAAGACGACCGCAGAGCTATTTTCCTACTATACCTTTGCCTCCAAGGGTCTCATAGTGATTAGTTCATGCTCATCCGAAACCAAGGGAAAGGCTTCGGGCATAAGGGAAATTGAGGGAGGGGGAGGGGTGGTCATAAACAAGAAGGTCGCAGTTTAGTACGGAGTAGGATTTTTCCCAGTCAGGAATGAGCCAGCTGGTCAAGGTGATCTATGTGTGGTGATTGCAGTAAATTGAGCGTGTATGGAAACCACTCCAGGGCCATGTTTAAATTTAAGCTTTAAATTAAGTGAGCTTGATTGACAATGATTGTGAGAAACCTCTGTATACTGAAAACAATCACTGCTAAGATATTGGCTCCCTCTGTTTATTTCGAATTACTATTCCAATTATTAATATAATAATTCAACTTGACACATCAATGTCTTTTGATAGTAATGATTAAATTAATTGTTACTTTTATTTACCAGTCTATGATTTTTCTAATACCTTTAAAATATTTTTATTTCATTATATGTTTGAACTTATACATGTTTCAATAATGTTATACAAGATTAAATTGGATTCAGATAAAATGGCTAATTTCTAGATTCATCGATACAGAAATTACAAAAACAAATATCAGGAATAAAATTCCTTGGCAATTAAATTAAATAATTTAGTTACAACCAGATGCTTAACTAATAGAGTCCTGCCAAAATATTTCTAACTTGTAACACCTTTATCTCTTAAACCAAAATAACAGAAATCCCTATATAAACAAAAAAATAATAACAAAGACAAACCTAAAATATTATGTTACATGTGCTTCAGGACACACTACTTCACATTTCGGGCACACGTCCAATTTTATTATTTACGATCTCCAAAGTTACTTGAAAATTGAAAATGTGGGTTTTGACAGTGTTGTTCAAAGTCAAGATATGTATCATGGACAAACTGACTGCTTCTTTTAACTCCGAGAACCAAGACCAGTGGGGGTTTTTTTTTTTACGTTGTATCCATTGTGCTTTAAACTTCTGTAAAAATCTGTATCCAATAAACCCTTTTATTCTCAGTCATAAATGGTGAACTTAACACTGATGGTACCCCTATTTTACCCCAGAGAGTCTAACCTAGAGGCAGACAAAATTACAGCAAGGTTTCTAATTTGGTCAGCAGTAAAGGTGACTAGTGAAGGATAAATCAATCATTCAGTATTGAATGACAGAACTAACATAAAGGACAACAACTAGAAAAAAGAGAGAGACACCTGCCTTTCAGAAAGACCCTCGTGGCAGTCAGCACATTACACACAAACCCCTATTTGTTTTAAAACTTGGCCCGTGGAGCTCACCTGCTACAGACGCAGCACTCCAGGTGGGGCAGTCTGAGCTCATAAGTCTGTCTGCACCCCACTTCTGCAGCCACTGACATGTCCCCCTCCTGACCCCTGCACTGCCCTTACTTCTCTGCGCTTAGAGGCCGCCGGGCCTTCGGGGAGAAAAATAAACAAAAAGTGTTTTACTGGACTTACATTTAAGGGTGTCGACGCTGATGGGGGGGGGGGGGGGTGATGACAATGACGTTAATTACAATGCTGTGTGGGAAGCAAAGACAGACAGAGAAAGTAATCCTAATTATAATGTTAACTAGCTTTTCATGTCCTACTCTTACAGAGTCCACACTTCATAGATTTTTTTATTGCAAACTCAGCTGTTTCTTAACTGGCTCTTTGACTTTTTTGGACAAATCTATAGAAGAACGATAATAAACTCCTTTCCACGATAAAAACAAATTCATTCTTTAAAAAATTAAAAGTTTGGATGCTTCTCCAAAAAATTTTGGGCGTTGAGCCTTTGCTGTGACTCTGGTTAGTCTAATTTGTCCACAAATTAAAAATAAAAAAATAAAATATATATATAGCTGTAGCAAACAGTGATTACGGCACAGTTCCAGTTTTTTATCAAGAAGTTGGTTCTGCTCCTACAACATCCACCATTGTCCTAAATTTGCCAAAAAGCTTCAAAAGAGGGAGATGCCCAACAACATTACAGGATAATTTAAATTACTGAACATCATTTTTCACAATGTAAACAAATTATCATTACATTGCTTAATTTGTTTAGACTCATGCAGCACAGCAAACTGCACATATTCCAAACCCACAGATATAAAAGGGCTTTCCGTCTGGTACAGAGCACCGTGTTATGTCACAGATGTAACTTACACTTTGTATACAAAGGTATGGGCTACTCCATTCCAGGACAAACTCCAGCAGAATTTTTTCTTGTACGTTATGCCTTTATAAAACTAGGAACTTAAAAACCACAACAAGCAGCGGAGAATGGATTATACGAGTAAATGATTAGGGGGGTGAGGGGCTTTGCTGCTCTGCCATTAGGCACTTCAAAGACGTCCGAAAGCAGGTTAAATGAAAAGCAAATGTGTTGCACTGCTGCTCAAATACCTCAAATGTTTTAGCAGGTGCAAGCAATGAAAGCCTGGGCCAGTCACAGCACAGTTGTTGCACCTTACTTTGGGAATACGTAAGAAGCCCAAAATAGGAGCGATACATTAGGTTGGTGTTCTGCATGGGGGGTTGGGGGGGGGGGGTGTTGACCTCTGTCCCATTCGATTTCGATCATTTTTAAACTTATAATTGTTATAACGTATATAACAGACATGAAAATAAACTTTACTTAGCGCTGAATCAATAAGTTTGACTTGATTTGCCACTTCAGTGTAAAGTGACTTTCTTCATAAGAAATGAACAGGTACTAACTGAGACAAAAAAAAACAATTCCTTTCACTCAGGACAGTGGCACTTACCAGGACAGCATGTCAAAAAGTAACGTACTGCTAATGCTCAGGGAGATACTGTTGACGACTGAGAAAAGGTGCCAAAAGAGCTCAGTGAATGGGTCATCTCTGATCACCATCCGGTTCTTTCTGATACTTCCTTGTTGCCGGCTTCTCTCTTTTTTTTCCCTCTGGCTTTTCCCATACAATCGCTGGCCATCAGTCTGCAGATATTGGATTGCCACATTCAACATATTCCCAAATGACTCCGCTAAAATGTAAACCATGTGCCACCATGTGTACCATCATGATAAAATAGCCACCTTTGAACATGTTATATCCATTTTGCATTCACTCTCGGTGCATATTTCACGACAGTATTGAATAGTATTGAATTACCAACGGTAATGTATCAGCAGAGGGAAAAAAGACATTTGGTTTTATGCATAGATAAAGAGACAGTGGGGGATACACCACCACAGAGTAAAATACTTGCAGCACTAAACTGACCATGTTTAGTTGAATAATTACATTTGCAGTAATAGAAGGGCTGCAGAATCTGATTAAGGTTTAAAAGCAGGAGAGTTTGAAGGTTTGAAAGCATGAGAGGGACACAGGAAGGAACGTGACATGAACACAAGCAGGTAGTATTAGGAGAGTCTGCCGCAGTATTTCAGGTAGGTTTAAAGAGAGGCGCAGTCAAATGTCTAGCCAACGGGTAGTTCCCACAGAAACATGGTGAGAAAATAGAAACATAAAATTCATCATTTTTATTGACGTTGGAGTTTTGTGTTGAGCATCACTTCTGAGTAGAGATGTACATTACTTCTCTAATCCACTCTGATGTGTCACCTGATTCCGGAGCTCCGCAGAGGAGCAGAAAGGAATTTCATGCTTGTGGTTTTGCAGGAGATAAAGGAGTCTATTCATTAAAAAACAGGAAAATGAGCAGAAATGCAGAAAATGATCTTGAATACATCAACACATTTGTATTCTTAGTTTTCCACTGGGTAAATGAGTCTTGGAAACTCAACAGTAATATCTATCTTCTTTTAAAAGATTTGTTTCTATAACGATTTTTCTGATGTAAATACTATATATGAAATCCATATTTTATTGGACAGAGGGTATGATACATACACATACGCACACTGAAAAATATGGGAGAAGAAGGACACACGGACACACCCCATAAATAAATTAAATTGTCTGACATTCCAACAGGGAATGTGAATTTCACCTCATGCCCCAACCTTTTTAGCTAAGACCCCAGACACCATTTCTCAAACATATTGACTTCTCAGAGCAACTTGTTTTCAAAACAAAATACTTTCTGCACTATTGAACCCACATACACTACATATGTAGCAAGATAATATAGCAAGCCCATAAAACTTTTAGACAACCCCAGGGCTGTGTAAATGTAAGTTATGCTCAGCTGCTGCATTGCATTATGGGGGGGGAAATAACATTCTCGTTAGTTATGTTGTCCGACAGTAGAAGATGCATGACAGAATAGCACTTATAGCTACGGAGCACCTTCTACAACCTGTAAAGGATTTCTGTTGTACCCGCCAAATTTTTTTGATGTAATTATACTAATAATTATTTTTTTGTTATTTAAAAGGACTAATGACATACTAATAATTAGTTTTCATTTCTATAAAAGGACTGAATGTGCATTCAGCTGGCGTCAGCTGAGAGATCCCGGCCATGTGACGGACAGCTGAGGGATCCCCATCGTGTGACGGACAGCTCAGGGATCCCCACCGTGTGATGGACAGCTCAGGGATCCCCACTGTGTGAGGGACAGCTCAGGGATCCCCACCGTGTGACGGACAGCTCAGGGATCCCCACCGTGTGACGGACAGCTGAGGGATCCCCACCATGTGAGGGACAGCTCAGGGATCCCCACCGTGTGACGGACAGCTGAGGGATCCCCATCGTGTGACGGACAGCTCAGGGATCCCCACTGTGTGAGGGACAGCTCAGGGATCCCCACCGTGTGACGGACAGCTCAGGGATCCCCACCGTGTGA
>JAOVYW010000054.1:3382941-3404014 GCA_025775045.1 Hiodon tergisus | reverse complement strand
CATGGTTTTTGTTTGTTTGTTTGTTTCTTTGATTGCCACCAATAAATATATATATATATATATATATATATATATATATTTATTTATTTATTTTTTATTTTTTTTTAACCTATTTCTGAGGGTTAAAGTGTGCTATTTATAAAGTGTTGTATAATTTGTAGTACTAGTGTCCACAGGGTATTTTCCTTGTGACAGTAGTTATGTGCATACTGAGAGATATGCATTTTTGGTTCCCACATTTACCCTTGCATTTTTCCCCCTGGGCAAATGTTGTGTTTAAAAAACTAAAATGAACCAAAAACTATTGAACTGTGTAAACTGAAATGATTACCTTTACCTGTGTGCTCACAATTCAAAGGTATTATACCTCTGTCTTCACTATGAGGCCTGATATAATCTTCTGGGTAAAGGATGTTTTTCTCAAGGTTAAACAGGAAAAAAATAAACTGGAGCCCAAGAAGAATATTGAGATAGACATGTCACAAAGGGGAGAAAAACAATTGGCTATAGTTTTATTTGGTTTCTTTTGTGTGACGACTAGAAAAATTGTCCTGGGTAGCTCTTGTTGACAGAAGCACTGCATATAAATAATTTTGATCACTCCATATTTCATCCACCTGAAAATATTTAGTTATATATTTAGTTAGTTATAATGACATTTAAGAAATTCAAATATTATGAACTACAAATTCAGAATTGTATTCCCGCCATCAACGGCAGTATAAATGGCATCTATATGCTTTGAAATAAAACAGCTCAAAATGAAAATGTTGAAAGGGCCTTCGTGGAAAAACAGCAGAAGGCCCACAGTCTTAAAAGAAAAGAGAAAATAGATAGACTTCAAATTAGTAAAATCCCCTTTTTTTTTTTTTTTTTGACGTTAAAACATGAGGGCTCATTTAGCAGTTAAAGCATATAATCACAGCCGTAATGCGTTATTAATTAGGGAAGGGGCATCCATTGCCTTGCTAACTGCCTCATAAACAATTGACAGGGGATTTGTGATTTTTGACTTCCTGACACTATTAAATAAATCAATATTAGGTTTTGCTGTCGTCAGTTCCACTGGCTTTCCCCACATTTTACCAATCAGTTGCACAGAATACTAATTAGAGAATTAAGAGCTTCATATTCTGCATGTGTCCCATCAAACAGATCCTTATCTACAGGGAGCTGCTGCCTCATTTGCATGGCAGAAGACTCTGCTTTGTAGGTACAGATTTCACAATATGTCACTCATTATGTCGTCCCCCCAGCCCCCCCAGTCTCTCGCTTTCTCTCTCCCATCTTTGGCTCAAAAACCTCACCCCCCCCCACCCACCCACTCCCCCTTCTTCTGCCCAACAACAAAACACAAGGCATTTTTGGAAGCTTTTTTAAGGCAAGCTTGTTCGACAGTGAAGACTCTTAAGAGCTGTTTTTAATATGTTACCTTTTATGTTTGTACTGTGTTTATCATTTTTTTCAAGCTGCTTTTTTTAAACGGTATGTATTTTTCTTTGAAATGTTTCTGTCAGTTTCTGAGTGTCAGGCAGCCTTGGTAATCTCGTTCAATAAATATTGCACTTAGCAGCATGCCTATTCAAATAATAAGGGCAGCTGTTGTACTATTGTGTCATGCTAGTGTGTACCTTTGAGCTTATATTATTACTTATTTTGTTATTACATTAGTTTATCTATTCTTCAATACATTCCATTTACATTTCGGGGTTAAATATTATGAACAGTAAACTATGTAAAATTAAATGGGACTCAAAAAAGACTTCCAGTTAACACTATTTCAAGCTCCCAATATCAAAACACATACACCATGCTTATTAAAACATTTAGCAACATTAACATTAAGTGTCTCTAAATATTGTATATTTACTTAATAGTTACTCTGTAAATATGTTACTTCATGTCCGAACTTATGAGTACATTATCATATTATTATAATTATTATATTTTACAGTATTATACAGTTACTCTATACTTCCATGTAAAAACTTTGCAGTCTATTCTGATACAATTGTGTAGTCATATAGACTGTATTATAGACATTATAATACTGTAATTATGTGTACACATGGATTTACGTACTGACTACTATGTAAACACACTGTATTTAGAGACACCATGTAAAGTTTTACCTTATATTTGTATTTACCTTGTAATGTTCATATTTCTATAAAAGTCTTGTTATTTCTGACCAAGACAGTAAAATGAGTGAGGTGTTACATTTCTGTCAAACTGTTAGCCTAGCATTGTCATTTTTCCACAATTGTTTGTTCTTTGTTAAGAACCTTATCTCTCAATATAAGTCAAAGATGTAATTAAAGGGTTTCTCCTCTGTCACAAAATCATTATCTGCAATGGGTTTAGATTTCAGCAGATGAGTGGAGGAGGACAGGGACTAAATTAATCTATCCAAAAAGTCCTTTTCATAATGTTTTTTTCCCAGTCAAATCTCTCTCACCTGATTGTATCCTCAAAATGACTGACATTAGACTTTGTGTCTCTTTGTGCTCTGTGTGTGGGCTGAGCTAATGCATAAGATTGCCCCTTAATCACGGTGAGATACTCATTTTTTTAAATTAATGAGGTGGACAAAACCCAGCAAGATTTTCATCATGGAAAGATGCCTTTACAAAAACAGATTGACTACCGTTTAGACTAGGCACTTTTTAAAACATATAATTTTGGTGTATATTCCATACGGAACTTTGTTGTCGCCATAGAATACCCCCTCACAAGTGATACAGCCAAACGCTACAGCGACTGTGGTAGTGTGTTCATTCCCTGTCTAATGAGCCAGATGAAAGGGCAGTTACAATATCTAATTTCAATCACATCTTGCCAGGTCGGATCAAAGAGCAATTTTTCTGTGGGCTTTCTCTTGAAAAGGATATCCAAATTAATATAGATGATCCCAGCGAAAACCAAAATATGAAAAGAGAATGAAACCGTGGACAGAGTTGAACTAATTCTAAGAGGTGACCGTAGATTCCACATGATGCATTGCCACAAGGGATGAGAAACAAGAAGCAGCGAGCTTTGGTGTAACACTAAATGCAGTCTGGGTCTTATTGAAAAATGATTGCCGATTAAGTGTTTGAAGTCTGCAACAGAGGAGTTTGCATTCTTAGGGGGAAAATTGTGAAATTCTACCTCACCCACTTACACAATCCATTTTCTCCCTCTATTTATGCACAACTGTACTACAATGTGTGCTTTCTCACCACACTGCAACCGAGGTCGCTGAAATTCATTTCACTTTTGACCTTAACTCAGCTTAAAGCCATGCAAGCAAAGGTGAAGAGATTGAATTAACCTGTTATACCCCTTAAGTCAGTGTTATTATACGTAGAAAGACATTGAAGTTGTTTTTTTTTTATAGAGAAATGCCGGATATATCTGTGCGTATCTCGACATGGTCGTTGAACTTGAAAACGCGCATGCCAATCCAATATGTCCCAGGGGTGTTTTATTAAGTTCACGTTCAGTAAATAGTGGGCTAGCCAATGCATCGCTCATACATTGTGCCATGCTTTTGCAAAAGTATGTATGGGGTGACAGCACTGACTCCCTGTATAGTATTGGAGCCACCAACAACAATCATTGTGGTCTCTATCCATATTGTGTTATATCCCATTAAGCCTCCCCTTCCAACCCTGTGCAGCACAATGTGGGGTTGCCTCCTCCCGTCGTTGCTGAACACAACATTGCAGCCATTTTCATTAACAGATTTGTTTTGGAATATCAATTCAGGCACAAAGTGTTGTTTTATACAGATTATTCAGAACCATTTTCAGATCTGTACAAGATGCTCTGATGCCTTCATCCTGGAGCTGCGGTCTTCCTCGCAGGCACTTATATGGTCACGGCGACTGTGTTTCTGTAGCCGCTTGAGATCTAGGACAGCGTAGAGCTCTGAAGTCCTGCATACCAATTTTCCAACGATGATCAGGGAGGGTGACTTGTGACTGCCCTGTACGCTGGCCCCCTTGAGTTAAACAGGTCTAATCAGAAGGAGGCAGCAGACACGGCATAGTCAATCATCGTACCCCAGAGTATCTGTCGACCTCAGCCAGTGTTGTTTCTTCAATTAGCATCCAAATGGCTTCCTCATTTCTGCTGTGTAACAGTCATGGCAGTTGATTGGGCAGTGATTAGCACACATCTTCTTCAGCTTTTGGTGCCCTCAGTCGCTGGTGAAGGAGCATGTGGGCATTACTACAGTTACAGTCACATTTGCAAGTCAGCAAGCCATTTAGTCATGTGATGTTTGTGGAGAGTTATTCTTATTGGTTAACCAATGGTTTGAAAATAAGCAAAAAAAAATATTTGTATCGCTAAAGATCGCTATCAATTTATACTTGTACCTTAAATCTATTTAGCATGTTTTTTTTTTATTTCTCTATTTTTTATGTTTTTTTATTTCTCTATTTTTTATGTTTTTTTATATATCCATATTTTCTATTAAGGAATGTAACAGTATATTTGCAAAAATATATAATTCCTCTCATTTCTTTACATACCGATAATGTTAAATAAATAAATAAACTTTGAAATATCATATTTATCAGCTCGGTCATTTATTCAGTTTTAATACAGTCCATAAATTATTCAGTATATGCGTAATGCTATTTTATATTTATGGTTGGCAAATTGTCCACCTACATTTCAAAGACTTCATTCTATTTTAAAAACCTATTGAATAGACCTTGAACATCTTTTCCGTTTAACTTGCATGTCCTTCTGTGATATTCAAATCCAAATGTCCTATGGCTTCCTTTAATATTTTCTCATAACTTTATGCCATATGTCTCTGGGCTTAGAAGCTAAAAAGCAAAAGTTCATTGTAATAGCACACATGGTATGAGAATATAACTTTTAGCCCAAGAATCCTGATAGCCTATAAAAAACTGAAAATTTAAAATTTGATTTAGCACATCAAGACCTTTTGATGATTGTACTCAAGTACTTAAACAATGGTGACAAATGCTGTTTACATTACATTACATTTACATTTTTGGCATTTAGCAGACGCTCTTATCCAGAGCAACGTAAAAAAAGTGCTGTAGTTTTAGGGGGTTAAAGTCCAATACAAAACTGAGCCATCTTGCTCTTTTGACAATGACTGAGAGCAGGTATAATACTAATGCAGCAAAGAGATAACATATCAATAAATATGCTTAACTAATACAAAATCAACCCATAAAAACCCTATGCCTAAAACATCAAAATAAATAAACAACAAAAGTAATCTGAGCGCCAATAATTAAACATGAGCATCCAACAGTTCCTAGGGGTATTGGTGGAAGAGGTACATTTTCAGTTTCCTCTTGAAGATGATGTAGACCTCAGATCGTCTGATGTCCTCAGGAAGGGCGTTCCACCATGTCGGTGCAAGTACTGAGAAGAGTCGGCCAGACGACGTTCGCATCCATAGGGGAGGGACCACTAGGCACCTGGCAGTGGAGGTTCGCAAGGATCTGATGGTGTTGTACGCTGAGATTAGTATGCAGAGGTAGCCAGGAGCTTGTACGGTGGTAGCTTGGTGAGGGTGAGGATCTTGTGGTGGATCCGAGGCACAACAGGGACCCAGTGGAGTTTGATGAGGAGGGGGAAGCAAGAGTGAACCTTTGATTGAAGACCACCCCAGCAGCAGCGTTCTGAATTAGCTGGAGATTTCTGATCGATTAAGCTGGCGGGCCAGCCAGAAGAGAATTGCAGTAATCCATGCGTGATATCACCAATGCCTGGACCAGGAGCTGTGTTGATTGTTGGGTTAGGAAAGGACGGATCATCCTTATGTTACTGAGGATGAATCTGCAGGATCGAGTCACTGAAGCAATGTGGTCCTTGAAGGACAGGTCGTGGTCTAGGATGACTCCCAGATTCTTGACTGTGGGGCTTGATGAGACTGTGGTGCATTCCATTGTGATGCAGACATCATGAAAAGGAGTGTGCTTGGCTGGGAGGTACAGCAGATCCATTTTGACCACGTTGAGAGGTGATCAGACATCCACGTGGATACATCTCGGAGCCAGGTGGAGATGCAGGAGAGAATCACAGAGATCTGTGAAGGAGGGAATGAGAGAAAAAGTTGAGTGTCATCAGCATAGCAGTGATATGAAAACCCATGAGCAGAGATTATTTTTCCTAGAGATTTTATGTATAAAGAGAAGATAAGGAGGCCCAGAACTGAACCCTGAGGGACTCCAGTAGTAAGATCCAGGAAACCTGCTAATTGCGACCAGAAAGATACGATGCAAACCAGCTCAGCACAGTGCCTAAGACTCCCATCTCGGACAATGTAGAGATGAGTGTCTGGTGATTGACAGTGTCAAAGGTAGAGGAGAGGTCTAGAAGGAGTAGGGCAGACGAGTTTCCCTCTACTCTTACAGAGCGTAGTGATTTGCCAACGGAGAAGAGGGCCATTTCCGTTGAGTGTTTAGCTTTGAAGCCGGATTGATGAGGGTCCAGGAGATCATTCTGTTTACTTCGGATTTACTAATGTATCATTGTATTGCTGTCATTTATATCCTTAATAGCCTCAAAAATGTGAATTGGTTGCAAGACGACTATTTTGCCCAGCATGGCTCCTATAGTCTTAAGAAAATTTTTTATTGTTTGAAGTCACTGTGGGGTCACACAAACAAGGAATCCACAGTTTAATAAAGGTTAGAATTACATTCTTATATTACACCCTAATGAGTATGATAGCCTTGTAGCTATAAATACTTTCATGTGTTGATAATTTTCTCAATTCTAAATCCTGTTATGCAAGGTTAATCCCAACAAGGTTTGCTCAGAATGGAAAGCAGCAAGCAGACAACACACCTGAAGAAAACTTTGGGTAAATCAGAGACACTTATTAACCATTGCTTTGCACTGGTGCCCAGAGCTGATACCTGGTCTGCCCCATTATTGTGAGATTTTACAATCAAAGTGGTATTTCTTGTGGCTCACTTTTTATATCTCTCTAAGGGTCAGAACATCAAAATATTTATATAGAAAAATAACACTGTTATATACAATTTAATATAATGCATGCACAATGTTGCATAGGAAAATATTATTATTATGCAATTTCATGCAATGTAATATGCATGATACCTCTGCCATCAAATATAAGATGCTGCTAGTATGCTTTAAGTAAGTGTAGTTTTTGCTTGTTTACTGTAAATTCAACTATCTGTGTGTTTGTGATTGTGTGTGTGTGTGTGTGTGTGTGTGTGTGTGTGTGTGTGTGTGTGTGTGTGTGTGTGTGTGCATGCTTGTGTGCGTGCATGTGTGTGCATTTGTGTGTGTGCGAATTTGTGTGTGTGCGTGGGCATACTTTTCTCAAGACATTAAATGTTAAGATAACAATATGACATTACATAATTAATGTATTTGCAAGCATTCATTCCCAAGTCTTTTTGTTGTCTGCTTGATTGCTTGTTTAAAATCCTTTAATTAATGCAGCATTCATTTAGACTTCTTGTCTAGGCCCCAAGGTCAGGATTAGCAGTTGTACCACCTTTAAGATGCAACCAGAAAAGCACTGCTCTCTAGTCATAGCTGTAATGCACACAAAATTATGTTTATTTTTGGAGAAAAGGGAATTTAAGGTCAGAGTCTAAATAAGATATTTTGTGATATAACACCAGAAAAGCAAGGGCTGACATAACAAGTCATTAGTAAAATGAGCTTGCTTTACTAATTCACTACCTCACTTGTCAGATATCACCTCAGCTCTGAGTACCAGAGGTGCTGTTCGGTGACAAACATAAATTTCCGCAATAATAACAATTAGCAAACATAAAATACATAGTAATGTGCATGAAAACCGAAGCTTGCTTGGCTTGAAGATGATTGTTAGACAAACCGGTAATGAAATGATACGTGAAGAGGAGCGTGAGTTTCAGTTTAGCATTACAGCTAGGCTGTTTCTCAGTGAAACCAGGTCAGGGGGATGGTGCCAATTGACACCTGTGAAAAGTCGTATCGATGAAGGCAAGACAGTTTTCTGCGCAGCACAGCCAAAATGACAAGCCCCTCCCCCCCAACTGCTTGACAAGACTTAAAGTAACTTTTAGACTGAGTTTTATCCTAATCTGAAAAATAACAATGGGGCTTTCTACAGGCCAAAGCTGAAAAGTGTGATAAATTACATGTAAGCAGGGAAGCCAGCACTCGCCTTCACATATCAGAACATAAGGAAGAGCCGGGGCATTGCAAAGCATATCGTAAAATCATGAAAAAGGGGTTTACACAGATTTTCACACTACAGAGTGATGAAAGGGTACGCCACCCCCACCTGTCTATGACAGTTACTACCATTCATGCCGCTGGATATAATAATAGCATAATAAACATATTGCGGAGGACAGGATTGAGGACAGATTGGTTGTATGGCCTCGTGGGAGATTGTGGTACCAGTATTTTGCCTGACTGGGGGTCGTGAACTTGGACAGGAGGGACAAGAGAGAGGCGTGGGGGCAACCGTGGATGTTCTTGCTAGTTTGCTGGATGGGGTTAGGGTCTGTTTGTGTATAAAGGCATTTGACGGGTGACTGTGCTTGCAGCACTGCACATCTGCCATACTGTGCCGAGACAGCGGAATGGGTATAATAAAGATCAGTTCCTTCTGTGTCCTGTGTTCTGCGGGTTGTGTTTAGCTGAATGCTACATCATATTTAATAGACAAATATATTTATATGGCTTTATAAGTGATAATTTGATTCCACAACACTCCACTAATGTTTGGTTTTATTGCTCAGACTTTACATGCTAACAGGTATAGCTAGCTCTAGTCTTACTGCTATCCATTCATGCTATCTAATACACACTCTAGGCAGTCAGTCATGGCCCTTGTGCAAATATGCAAGACAGACAACCGGTGTTGCAGTGAGAAGGTTTTTGTCCATGGGGGAACTGGTGACGGGACTGTGTCATTTCATGTTCTATTAAGCATAAAGCATATAAAGCATTGTTATTAAGTGTTTCGCTATTATAGCCAATTAGCACATTTAGTCATGCTCTAAGTATTAAAGTGTGACATTTCAGGCATGCCGTTTTTGAAGTGATATTTTTGAATGTTCTCGATCATGCACAGTGAGTGTGAGGACGGTTGCAAAGTTTGTGCTAATGAAGAAACTGCTTGCTGCTTCAGAGAAGATGTAGAATGTGATGTAGAGGTGATATAGAATATATGACAGAACTCACCTTAGACGTCACCTTTTGGTTTTGTATTTGATCATTTAACGACTTTGTTACGACATGATGTCATTTTAGCTACTCACACATTATTAAAATTTTGAGATTATGTCAATGTTTCTTTATTAAACTCTTTTTTTAGAAACAAAACATGCATATTATGTACACTTATGTAAAACCAATCGGCCAGGCACTTCTTTCATGGAGCTTAGTTCAATTGAAGACATGTCGGCTTTGCAATTCTGGGAATTTAGTGTATTGGACTTTCTTAATGTATGGCCTGACTCTGTTTTGATTAAAAATGTTTCCCTAATTTTACTGTGGGTGTCAAATGTCAAATGTTCAGAAAAGCAGGATTGTTTTTGGATTCTGTTTATATTTTGAATTATAAAAATTATATAGTAAACTCATTTCTAATGTTTGTTTAAATTTCTAGGCAAGGCATTGCGGTTACTTACCAGAATTGGTGTCAAAAAAATTTGTTCTAGCTGCCAATAATAGCTTCTATATTTCATAAACAGAAATCTAACTCTGCAAAGATATTATCTGTACTCAAAATACAAAGGACTTCATTGATATGCATAGAACAACAATATCTGGCTATAATTATTATCATAATAAACTCTTCTGTCTTTTTCTTTCTTTTGTATCAAATTAAGTGTCTGGGTCCAAATCTTATAATTGAGAATAACCAATCAAACACAGACTTGTCTCTAGGTAATGTTTTAATTCCCAAAAAAGTAAAAAGCTAATTTAAGTAGATAACTATTGATTGTGCACTATAATTAAACAGCTGGGATACTTAAAAATGACTTTTCATGTGCGCTCAGGAGGATCAGTGGGCTACATTACTGAAAATAATATTTTTCTTAAATGTACATAGTAAATATTATTCAGATACTCAGGCTATTTTTTTAATTATACACATTTTCTCCCACAAAAAAAGCGCCATGTTTTTTGGGGGGATTAAGCCAATTCACTATCTAATTTATATCAGGCTATACTCTTTTTAGATTGTGATTTAAAGTTAATAACATAGTGTATTGTTATAAATATCTTTTAATGTTTCCTAGCAGACATTCTTGTCCTTGTCTTGACTTACAATTTTCTAATTTACACAGCTGGTTTACTGAAGGTTAAGTAGAGGTTAAGTACCTTGCTCAAGGGTACAAAATCAGTGGTGGGATTTAAACTGGCAACCTCTCGGTTTCAAGTCTGACACCTTAACCACATGTACCCTCACTTAACCATTTTTTGTATAAGTTGCACTTAATTGAATGTTAATTCAATATTTAGCTATATGCACTTAAGTTCTAGACCAGGTGTACTCCTGGTCACATGCATTCTGCAGGTTTTCATTTCACCACATCCCTTAATTATGTAACTTAAATCATTATTTGGATTTAGAAATATCTCACCTGGTGATTCCAGGTGTGAATCATACATAAACTGAGAGCTAGCTCAAAAACATGAAGTGTTAACTGTACGTCTCAGAGGCTTAAAAGATTTTTTTTGTTTTTTCATAACAGGGCTCTTTGACCACGGCTGGCTTCTAACCTGGACAGCAGTTATGTCACTGAACTTTACCCTTCTGGAGTAGGAAATCGGTGGACGTTTGTGACATTATTTTCCTCAATGTCTGACCGCCATTTTATGCCGTATGGTTTCCAGCCTTCAAACTCCACCTCGGTGAGGTGTAAATGGTGCACGAGATGCAAGTACTTTTCATCTCCAGGTCAAGGCATTGGGAGAGGCAGAACGGTAGCGTTGATTAGCTCTCAGCTTTTGTGGATTTGGTTCACAGCATGCCCCAATGGGCTTGTGGAAACAATGAAATGAAAGGGGAGTTGGCAGATAAATTTTGTGCCATTGTTAAGTTTTCAGATAATTCAGGTGGAATGAAGTGCAGAAAATTTAGTGTGGACTGCTGGTGAAAAATGGGATTGTGGCCAAGCGTGGGGCTAAACCACCAAAGGGGCTTGAAATGAAAATGTAAGTGATTAAACTGGCTCTGTATGAGCGTTAGGTTTACCTTTAAACTTCTTAACTAAGATCAACATAAAAAATAAAACAAACATAAAATCAACAAAAAACACACACAAAACCAGTCACAGCTTACATGTGCCTGTCTGGGCGCATGGACGCCCTTTACTTCCTGCTCTTTAATTCTCACCAAGGCCACCTTCTTCCATGGGAAATGGCTGCCCCCCCCCAGGTCATACATCAGGCTCTTCCTTGAGCCCTTTTGGTGGGACAACATCTTCAATGGCAGTGGCTGGTGCAAGGACAGCGCCCCTTCAGGCAACGGTGGCTGGTGCGAGGACAGCGCCCCTTCAGGTGAGGGCGGGAGCTGCTCCTAGGAGCACCAGCAGTCACACCATATCCTGGATTTGGTCTCCATCCTTTTTATTTTGGGTAGTTTCTCGTCTCTACCTCCAGGAATCGCTGCGTCTGGGACCACACAACCCTTTTGCTCACATTCTCCACCGCAGTGTGGCCAAGTTTGGGTCTTTACCACAGAAAGGGCTCAAAAGGACAGGGTCGCAGGACACAAACCATCGGTGAGGGAGGCAGAGGTCCAAAAAGGGTTTATCAAGAATGTAAACGTAATGAAAATGGCTCCGTGTGAGCATTAGGTTTATCTGAACTTCTTAACCAAGATGTTACAACAAAAACCTCACACAAAACCTGCCACAACTGCCCTCCTTGTCCTTCGTCCCTATGGAAGCCCTTAACTTCCTCCTTTTTAACTCTCACCCAGCCAATCAGGGATGAACTGGTTAGTTTAATTATTGAACTCTGTATATGCCCATGCAGACGATCGGTGCACATACCCATGGTGTCAACCCATACTCTGTATATAGGATCAGGAAAATAGGGTCCTGCATGTGGCCAATATTATTGCAGCCAGAGGCCCGAGAGTAAACAATCCTGTGAACTCTTACCCAACAAATTAATTATTAGCCAAGTAATTCCTCTGTTTGAGGCTTTGTTGAACCATGAAAACAAAAGACACTCTTATCCATCTACCATGAAATTTTATCAGATTGTGGTAATTATAATATCTAAACAGTATTATAAACAAAGCATTTAGAAGAACTTCATGTGAACAGTAAGTTCATTGGGGATTTTTACGTTTAAAAACAGAAGTCAAACGACTGAATTGTAATAGTTTTTGTCCTTATATTCCAACACTTCCATTTATATACAAGTTTATTGTAGCAGACAATGACTGTCTGACAAATGCTAATAGCCTCAAGTAAAGAACAAAAAGGGGAAAGTTTTTTAGTTATTTTTTATAAGCTTCAGAAAGAGCTATAAAGTGACAAAAAAAGGTTTGGACCTCGGAACAGGGTTCACATGTTTTATCATTATGAAATATCACATCTTTATCACATCTGACTACGATGTAAAAACCATTCATGTTGCACAACATAATAATGGTAACAACAATTATAAGAATAACGATAACTGGGGGAATTTAAGCATGAAACAAACTTTTGGCAATGCCTTGAAACATTAGGAAAAAAGAAATATGATACTGTTGGACAGAAAAAGAAAAGGGGTCAGAAAGAAAAGTATTCTTTATTTCTAACAGACTGAAATGCATCACTAAAAACTTTAGGTCTTCATTAAACATAAAAAGATGTACACTCCCTCCCTGCTTGGGCCTCTTCTTACTAATTTCTCACAGCCCACCCCCGCCTTTTCCCCATCGACCCAGAGTCAGCTCCGACACACACACACACACACAAACACACACACACACACACAGCCCACCCCCGCTTTTTCCCCATCGACCCAGAGTCAGCTCCGACACACACACACACACACAAACACACACACACACACAGCCCACCCCCTGCCTTTTCCCCATCAACCCAGAGTCAGCGCCGACACACACACACACACACACACACACACAAACACACACACACACAGCCCCTGCCTTTTCCCCATCGACCCAGAGTCAGCTCCGACACACACACACACACACACACACACACAGCCTAGCCCCTGCCTTTTCCCCATCGACCCAGAATCACCTCCTACACAAACACACACACACACACACAGCCCACCCCCTGCCTTTTCCTCATCGACCCAGAATCACCTCCTACACAAACACACACACACACACACACACACAGCCCACCCCCTGCCTTTTCCCCATCGACCCAGAGTCAGCTCCGACACACACACACACACACACACACACACACAGCCTAGCCCCTGCCTTTTCCCCATCGACCCAGAATCACCTCCTACACAAACACACACACACACACACAGCCCACCCCCTGCCTTTTCCTCATCGACCCAGAATCACCTCCTACACAAACACACACACACACACACACACACAGCCCACCCCCTGCCTTTTCCCCATCGACCCAGAGTCAGCTCCGACACACACACACACACACACACACAAACACACACACACACAGCCCACCCCCTGCCTTTTCCCCATCAACCCAGAGTCAGCTCCGACACACACACACACACACACACACAGCCCACCCCATTCCTTTTCCCCATCGACACAGAGTCAGCTCCTACACACACAGTCACATGTTGTGCCTACACATCCTCATAATTCACATGATGAACTATTAAACCACAAAAACAGACAAACAGTGGACAATAGGTGATGTTCCTTAATCTGAAAATACATTTATAAAATCACCTCCAGTTTATTTATCCACTTATTGAGTCTGAGTGAGAGGGACAAACATCCAGACATTGCTTTTAGTATATATATTATTATTCATATATAATAGAAATGGATGTGTGTTGTGAAGACATAGCTGCATGCATTTAATTGTGCATTATCAGAAGGAATAGCTTTTCAGGTGTTGTCACTGTGAAACAAGTGTGTGTCATTTGTAGGTGACATGCACATGGCAGCACAGCAACTGTGTGCTAAAATCTTAAACAAATCCAATGAGAATTTCCAACCTACCCATTCATAAATTCACAAATAAAACAAAAAATATATATTGTTTTAAATGAGACATTGCCAAAATCAAGTCCAAATGTCACTTTTCTGCAGGCAGGGCAAAATGAAGGTTGTTTTTTTGGCTCATAGTATGACCATTTTAGCTTCAACACGTCGCTGCTTGGCCCCTATTATGTACGCAGGTGTGAACATGATGTCAGAAATCTGACAGATCTGCATTATCTGTCAGACCAAATAACTTGAAAGGCCGTAAAATCTCTTAGACACGAACGGCACACCAGAAGAGAAAGGGAAAAAAACAATTACTTAGTAAACAAGTGCTTTTTTCCCATTTAAAACAAAAGGCCTTCTTCAATGCATTCTATTTGGTAGGCTTACGATTGTTTAATACAAATTCTGCTAAATCTAAATGTGCTCCAAGAATGTTTATCATGGTATCTCAAAGGTCAAGAATATAAATAAGTGCATCCCAGCTTCTTTATTTCTGCTCCCTTTCTGGTTATTATCACTCCCTATTTGGTGCTTACAAATGCATGGAAGCACTGTCTATATTGTAAACCCATTAAAGCGAGGAAAGAAAGTCTTTCTCTGCTAACTGAAGCAAAGTTTATTTTCCTCTTATATTCCTGTATCTCACCGCTGTCATAAGCTATTTTCTGCCTCAGTGCAAATCCTAATTGATCTTCCTCAATCTTAGCTTTATATTACATGGAAAGATGACATCATTTGATAGCGATATTTCGTGCCATTTTCACAAGCTAATATTGTTTTGCTGGCACTCCTCAAAACACTGTCTAGACAAAGCATATGTACATAGGAACGTAGAGTGGATAAATGTTTAGACAGTCAATATTTTAATTAAAAATTCTTGAAGGCTGACTTTCCTGTTAGAAAAGTGTGCCTGTCATTGTTAAATTGTGTATCTACGACTATAAGGCCTTTGCCTCTGGCAATTCAAGACTTATTCAAAAGAATCTTGGTTGTGTCCAAATTATTGCTTACATACTTAAAAGAAATGGGATATGAGTCAACAATAGTGCACAATAAATAGAGAGAAGCCATTGATTTATAGGTTTATCTAAACACACATACATTCTGACATAATATGTTTATCTCGTAGTGGGGGACTCTCACATTAGCAAAATAAAAGTTACAAACATACATTTTTTTAAGTGACCAACCAAAAACATATATCTAACAGCAATTTATAAGTTCTTCTTATTTCGTAACTCTATTTGAATACCTATCATGATTCAGGTATCACAAAACTGAAGAACTTCATCTAATTACACCGCTTTTCAGCATTGAGTCTTGTGCCAGTGACAGATTTCTCTTCTATGCTCCAAATTCTACATGGTGGCCTGATTTTCTTCAACCTAAATTTCTTTGTAGAGCAACCAATGACAAATAGGTTTATAAAGCTTGAGATAAACAAGGGCTATACATACTGGGAAATATGTGCAGCACATTCTAAATCACAAGACAACTAATCATTCTTTGAGAGTGGACTCCCAAGAATGCAATGACTACAGAGTGCCAAAATATTTGCACTAAATCTAAGTGTTTCTCACATTCTACACCTTGTTCAGTTTGGAGCTGATTGTTCCTTAAAACAAGCTTGGTCATTTTGGACCAGGCGTTTTTTTAATGTTACTGTAGGAAAAATGGATTGACGCCATGCAGAGCACTGGTCCAGGTAATGCTGATATGTTTCTGCTGTTGGGAGAAACCAGTTTTTTCTCTGTGTTTCCTTTAACAAGCGATTATCAGGTGGCGTATTTGCAATGTCGTTACCAAAACAAACTGGACTGCCTTTCTTTGCACATGCTGGAAAGGTTCATTGAGTTGTACATTCTACATGGCTTTAACATTACATTATGTAATGGCTTAGCTGACACAGTTTATAGTCTCGCACAGCTGGATGTTTACTAAAGCAATTTATGTTAAGTACCTTTCCCAAGGTTACAATAGCAGTGTTCCTCAGATCTGAAGCTGTACCTACTGGTTTACAAGTCCACTACCCTGCTCTGTTTTGTCATATTGTGACTTAGTAACACAGTAAATAGAAAAAGCAGCCACACTGTGCTATTACAATATGAGTAAGAATTAGTAAGTATGAGTATGTATTAGGTCTCATAGAAGTTCAAAAATCTGACAAAGGTTAATGATGAAAAAGCAATTCATTTCAAAAGTAAGAATTTGATATGTTTTTCTTGTACAGTTTAATGAGGTGAGTTTTCAACATGCATTAGACTGTGGTTAGTGAATCAGCAGTTCTAACCGCTTTGGTGAGGTCATTCCAGGGTTGCCTAAAATGCATGGCCCTTAAGTTAGCAGACCACCAGACAACCTGTGATTGCTAAGTGGAGACATATGTGAGGAAAGTATGGTGAGATTAAGGTGTGTAGATGTCCTGAACCCTGTACCATTTGTAATGCCGATACCAAGATGTAGCCTTTATTTTGCGAGTTGGAATAGTCAGCCATTGGAAGATGGTGAGGAGAGTTGGAATTTGTACACACTTTTGATGACCAGTTGATCAGCTGCATTCTGAATGTGTTGAATTGGTCCTTAGGTACATGTAGAAAGGCTGGTATGAAGTGAGTTGCAAGTAGTCCAGGTGAGAGATGAAATGGGCCTGGACCAAATGCTTGGAGAGGTTAGCCAAAGTGAGGTAGGGTTAGAAATGACATGTCCTGGTTATTGGGACAATGCTCCCTTTGAAGGAAACTTGTCATAAATCCTGATGTCATGACTGATACCACGGGAACATTGAGGGTGAAGTAGAAGCCCTGAGATTGAGAGGGTTCAGCAGGTATGTTTAAGAGTGCTGTCTTTCGAAGGTTGTGCGTAGCAAAAGGCATGCTATGGCATGTGATGGGACAGCCCGAGAGAAGAAATGGAGAATGTTGTCATTGTATCATTGGCATAGCAACGATAGAGACAAAGCCTCTTGGTAGAGTCACTCTGAGAGATCGGCAATCCATCTTATGCTGTCACAGCTGAGTGTCATATCAGACAAACCAGAGCATGTGGTGATCCAGTGGTGTCATGGGCTGCTGTGAGGTCTAGGGGGGCATCAGTGACCAAGACTGGGCAGCCTCGGAGTGACCGGTCCTGAGAACAGACTAGTTGAACCACAGTGGGTTTTTCTGAGAAAGAAAAGTGACACATGATTAAAAGGCACTGTTTTGATAAAGGATTTTTATTTTTTATAAAGGAAATGGATTAGGTGGTAGTTTTGGGAAACATTCAATTCTTGGTTATGTGGGATTTGTGTCTGCAATTTTAGTTGTATTGTGGCATTGTCTGAAAGAACCATTGTCTAAATTGTTGAACATATTTGAAACAAACAGTTGTAATACTCCATATTCCCACCAAAGAATATTAAAATCTTTAGTATGCCTCATTATGTGTCCTATTTGGTTAGGAATGGCATTCACCTTCGATACGGGACTTCTGATTGCATATTCACATGGTTGCATTTTCTCGTTTTAATGTCCAGAAAATGCTTATTTAAACAATACAAACTGAAAACATCTGTTTACATTGCCTCGCAAGTTAATAACATGCATGGTGGTCCAACCATGGGCATCTTCTCCTTGTAATTCCTGTTTATAGCCTGAATTTGAAATCATATAAATAATTGACCATGGCTATAACTAAATCAGAAGAAAATCTAAATTATCTAATTCCTGCCCAGCTTAGCAGGAAAATACCATGTTACAAATATTGAAGTGTGGATTGGTGGTCACAAGGTAAATTCAAGTTAAGGGTATTAGATTTTTAATCAGCACCAAATGCATGTCTTTTTGTGACTTGCCAATACATTGTTTTTTGTGATGTCAGTTATGATAATGGTTGGAAACGAATGGATGGAAAGTCACTGGATTTGTGGACAGAAGAGGCATAGCCATTGCTGCTTCAACGAATACAACTTCAGTAAATAACTAATGACTTATTTAATAGATGTGTAAAACTGTAAGTCAAATCATATGAGTTTGTGCTAACAAACCAATGTCATCTAAAATACATTTTCACCAATTTACATTTCTTATGTATTTTACTGGAGTAATCCAAATTCTTAATAAAATGTTTCAAAATAGCAAAGAGGGCAAGGGGGTTTGCTGAGCTTTATCAAGTGATAAACAGCTGCAATTAATTTACCCTCCAATCCATAACTTCACTCGGTGGCAAAACGAGAATGGAAAGCAATTTAATTCAGCAGACAATTCAATCTTAAGGACTGGACGTTTACAGCTCTTTTACAAACCACGTACATTCCGATTCAGTTATGGATTATCTTCTTCATTCCTTCATTTAAAAGCATTAATGAAAAGCATTTCATCATAAATACCACAGTCAAGTCTGAGAGGATGGGATTATCACTTATAATAGGACCACTGAGATGACACTAGGTGTTCCCCGGCAGTGTGACTATAGTGACTACAGTTAGCTCTCTATAGAGTTGAAATAAAAAACAAAGCAGGTCTGTAGACCTGGTATTTTTTCCCATGTGCTTGTTCTTCAGATGGTGGTGATGTCACAGCAGCACTCAAAAGCCTCGAAGCCTGGGCCTCGGCAAGGTATGGAAAAAAACACAACAAAGGATGTTGTCCAAGAAGAGAATTATTATAATGAGAAGAGAATTACTAAGTAATAGGAAAACAGAAATTCATGGTAAGGACCTTTGAGGACATTGAAGTCACTCTAAAGCAAAATTCAATGTATAATAAGGTATAAAGCTAACAGTGGTCAACGTATTCACTGCATGCCATGTTGGACAAGCAGGAGGGTCATTTCAGTCGCCCATAAATCCTTTTATTTTCAACATCAGGGAAATGGTATCTGCAGAACAAAGTTTTTTAATCGTGTTTCTCTATGCGCCTCAGTAACCTCACTCGCCCCGAGCACAAACTGAGCCTTAGGACCTGGAGTTTGCCAGTTCGAATCCAGCTCATGACATCCGCTGACTGTTACTGGGGTTGGGGCAGATAAATCAGTAGATTTAAATTATTTTACAGCTTTCAAGTTGCCTTTAATTATCGTTCACATTTGGCTAATTTTGTTTCTGCATTCTTGTTTAGGGTTTAAATGGCCTAAAAACAGCACTATGCAAAAATAAGTATGACTACATACAGCAGAGCTAATGCAAACACCATGTGGCCACCCTGTAAATACTCTGTCTCTTTAAACTTTATTTGGTCACGTTCTATTCATTGGTCTGTTTATTCGTCTGCTTTAGCATGATACGCTCAGACCCCTAGTTCGTTTTTTATATATTTTTTCCCTTTTGTTTGAACTGATGAAAATGTCATCTCACATATAGTCAGGTCTGAATTGCATTCTTTAAACACACAACAGATGAGTCCGCCTCAGATCAAAGAATAACATGAGACGCAGTAATGCACACAACCATATTATGAATCAAGTTTCCTTGATCTTAGATTGGGTATTTTTATTTTACCATACCATGATCCAGTATATTATTTAAACATTTTACCATGCGTCGGGTATTTCCCCCAATAAATCATTAATTATTGAAACACTCAGGGACTCACTGAGACATGAATATGTTTGCACTGATATTGCATGACTTATTTGCGGAAATCTCATTGACTTTGAGAATACAAAGGGATCCTTTACATTCCCAAGCCCTGTGTGTCGCAGGCGTGGTTTCAACATCAGATTTTTTAGAAGAGTCCTCAATTTGTCAAGAGCATCTGGCAGTGCCCGCGCTAGCAGTACCAAGATACTTAGGCCAACAACCACAGCAAAGTGACAATTTGGCAATTGGGAGAATTGTCATCATCATTTCTACAGAGATCATGTGCTTACTCACATGTACCCAAACCTTTGAATACATAAAAGATTTGTGCAATTTAACGACCGTACCTTTACGTGAATATCCCTGCAGCCCCCTTTACAAGCAGGCACAGAAATGTATACTTCTTCCATGATAGCCTAAGCTAATAGAGCATTTAACTATTGAGCCTCTTTCCCCTTGCTTTTGCATGAAGGGTTACTTTTGACACAGTGTGTGATCAGTCTTCAGCCTTTAATCTACCCACTTCACATTAGCACATAAATGAAGCCGCACTTTGTTTCTGGTGAACTAGAGTGTACACACAGAATAAACAGAGCTGCACTGTTATCATTACTGTACAGAATTCAGACATTCTTATTCTTCAACAACACCATTATTTATAAAGCTAAATGTTAACATAATTTATTTTCCGCACATACACGAACTGTCAGTTTTGGCAAATTAATTTTGCTAAGGCTTGGGACCGAATCAAAACTTTGACAACCCGCTAATCACTTAAAATAAAATTGTATTTAACAGCACTTTTACTTACTTTTGTAAGTATCTTTTTTCTTCGACTCATAAATAGGAAATGCTATTAAATGCAGTCATGTAAAGTGAGATTAAGCGGTTGCAAAAGTTTTGATATGCGCCCAGCCTGAGTATTAAAACAAACAAACCTTGCATTGCATCACCATGAAACACTATAAACTAGGACTATCCACACTGCTCGTGGGAGTGTCATTACACAGTGCTGCTGCCCCTATTGTGATTCAATGTTTGCCGTAATATTCTCATCTTATCTAATGAAAGAAATGTGACCCACGAACTGAGCCTTATAACAATTTGTGTTGCAAAACGTATCGTCTCCCCCCATCTAGAAAACAGGAACCCCAAAGATATTTTATTTTTAAATACTTATTTAAGACACTTAACCATTTCACTGTTCCAGTTAGGTGCTGGAGGATTGAGATGAAACCTACAAAAATAATAGCAATGGCCAGAATAATGAACTTTTAACAACAAGAATAAACAATAATAAATCAGACAGCATTTATGAAATATTGAATCCTTGTAAAGACATAGATGCTAATACAGATAAAGCAACTACCAGA
>JAOVYW010000054.1:3353520-3380838 GCA_025775045.1 Hiodon tergisus | reverse complement strand
AGTGTCATATCATTTGAGAAGGGGAGCAAGGGTATTTCAGAGGACAAAATGAAGCAACCTACATATATATATATATACATACACACAGTACTGTGCAAAAGTCTTAGGCACATGTTTAAAAATTCTGTAAATTGAAGTAAAGAAAAAATTCGAAATATTAAATAAAATAAAACTATAAAGGGCAGTAAGCAGTAAAAAAAATTTTAAAAATTAAAAAATCCTTTGCCTTAAATACTGCTTCAGTTCTCGTAGGTAAACTGTCGTGCTGTTTTATAAGACAATCGGCAGGTAGATTTCTCCAAGCATCTTAACATTTCAAAGTTCTTCTACAGACTTTGTTTCGCTTGCTTCTGCCTGTCCAGGTAATCCCAGAAAGCCTCGATGATGTTGAGATCAGGGCTCTATGGAGGCAAAACCATCTGTTGCAGAACTCCTTGGTCTTGTTTCAGAAAAAGAGTATTTGAAAATCTAAAAAAAAAAATTTCTACTTACACACTAGTGCAGAAGACAAAACATAAATATCAAAGACTAAATTTATGTTTAAAAAGCTAGGGTGCCTATGACTTTTGTATAGTACTGTATATATATATTAGTACTACAGAAAATAGTTTATGTAGTCTTTAATGTTTGCCACAGTTTTAACTTGAAAGAAATATGCCAAAGCCCATGGGATTACGTTTAATGTATACTGAAAGTATGTCTGTCTAATATTTAAACAATCTATGTTTAGATGCATGAATTCAAATAGGAAATAATATGCAGAGTTAAATGCCTTATACGCAATTAACACTATTGTTAACACTACTGCAAATGCCAATAGCATGTACTTAGCAATGCACTGTGGGAGGTCAAAATACGTCTTCATAATAGGTTAGCGTACTGGCTCAGATCGTGACCTCACACAGATTTCACTGTGAATGGCAAGTGAGGGACCTAGTAATCTTTCTGCATAGTGCTGGTGACCTTATGTAAGCTAACACAACCAACAAAAGGCAATCCATTGTTCATGAATGCCAAATCATTTAACTGTAAATTAAGTGGGATGAGAGCAGACAAGAGCTACTTGGCGGCAAGATAATCCAAAAATAATTCTGGCAGTAGATATTCAAGATCTTTGCATACTGGGGCTGGCTGCTTCGAACCGAGCTTCTGCACTTCTCTAAAACCTAGTCAAGGAACATTATTAGATTTCATGGGGGTGGCAGACAAGCTTTCGGCAAAGTAAAAGCAAAAAGAGCAGCTAGCGAAACCCATTCTAACAGGCTTGGGCAAAATAGCAAAGTCATGGAGCTAGCTATAGAGGGGTTGTAGAAGTGAAAGGGGTGTGGCTTGAGGGCAGGAGAGCAAAAAAAAAAAAACGTAAAGTTAATTGACATCCTTGCCATTATAGACAGAAAGTACAGTGCATAAGCTAGGTCCAGCATAGCTTTTAGATGGGACAAAACTGTATTGCTGTTAAAGAATAATAACAGTTAACAGGGTTCTGTGTGAGCTCCAGGAAATTCAATGTGGTAGCCAAGATTGACTATTACCTGCTCTTCTATACTGATGAGGACTTCAACTGCATCTCCTAGTAACTGGTTCAGCTCCTTAGACCTGGGCAGCACATATTGGCAGGAGGGATTATCCCCCACAGCCCGTCCAAAGACTGTCTCCTCCATTGTCTCAAGTTCTCCCTTTTGCTCAGAAAATTTTAGAGAGAGGGATTATCCATCCAAAGATTGCCCTCTCAATTGTCGAAGGTTCTTTCCTTTTGGCTGGAAAATGTCCTCGTCACCTTTAAGAGACAAATGGGCCAGGTGCTCACCTTGGTCCCACACACAACCTGCATGGATTACCTGTTAATGCTAGCCTTCTCTTTCATTGGGAATATAAAAAGCCCCCCCCCCCCACCAGTTGATTGAAAATCAATAAGTGAAACCTATAGTTCTTTGAGACCCAATATCTGAGTCACATGGTGGGACCTGGGACCTGGATCATGTGGTAGAACCTGGATCACGTGGTGGCATAGGTGGCAGCAGTGTGTGAGAAGTCAATCCCACTGTGGGAGACTGTGGGAGATTTGGTTCTAGCATCTTTCAATGGGCGCTATGTAAAAGTATTTGTTCTATAGCCGTAGCACTTCACAGACTAATGGAGAAGAGGAGGAGGTTGAACTGGGACACGGTCTGTGACCACACTTTCCTTATCCAACAGAATTCCCTCACATAGTCTTTCACACAAGCATTTCTTAACATGCCGCCAATAGGTTATTTTAGCACTTTTCTCATGAAAAATATCACTGAAACTGCATGCAGAACAATGTCCTGGTGAATTATTGTTATCATACAACATCAATTGAATATACCATATTTAGTTCGTGCATCATTCCTTTAAGCCCTATTCAAATTTTTCAGACCTTATGTTTATAGTATCTATTACGGATACCTTTCAGTGTTTTCATTTTTTCATGTAATTATTTTAAATACAAAACTGTGAATAAAGCACGTTATGTGGCAATATAAAACAAACAACACTTTTTTGGCATAGTTGGCAAGATCCAACCATCTAGACAAGTCCCAAGTACACCAGCATAAAGGATAAGGCACTGATAGTCGCCAAAGGTTGGGTCTCAAACATGTTGGGGCTTTTAGACAGGAACTAAAATGACAGGTGCATTGGCTACCTACCCTAAAGTGTTAAGGCAAGGCGGAAAAGATGAAGTGCAAAGCTTGTCATGTATCTTTCCAACAGAAGTGGCGTGACCAGGGAGTCAAACAGGATTAAGAAAACTGGAAGCCGCTCGAGCCGAGAGACGGAGGTTAAGCATTGGGCGTGGCAGATTCATCTGTCCTTTGGGTGCCTTGAGGATTCACGTTTGTGCATTCTGGTTCTAATGGACTTTGCAGGTATTGGTGTATGTAGATGTATAAATAACCAGAAATGTTTGTCTCTCTTAGGGTCTCTTAGGGAGGAGGAACCAAAATCTGCCAAGAATGCCTTCCTTCCCTTTTCTGGGCTACAACAAAAACGCTCCCCATATCAGTACCAAAGGGCGATACATCCAAACAGTCTGCATGCCTATCCTCAGTAGTCAACGAGGAAGCCAGTCGAGGATGACCAACGCTAGGATCACATTCTCAGAAGATGGTCAGAAAATGAGATGGTTTCCAATGTACCAGCCCCTCCTCCTCCGGTGGCCTGCTTGAAGGAAGGAGAAAAGGAACTACCAGTAGTGGAGCCTTAGGTGGGACCCTTGTTTGGTCTCAGTGGATGACACGGGGTCAGCCTCCTTTACGTTATTAGGATAGATACCATTCAGAATGACTTGCGTCAAAATGGGGGGAGGGGGTGCATGTCACAAATTAACGAGAGAAGCGAGATGGGGAGGTACAGAATTACACAGTTACTTAGCGATAATAAAGCACACCTGCATCTATTCGGGGCATGTCGGGTCATCAGCTGCAACATTAGAGCACACTGGTGAGTGAAACCAGAGGGGAGAGGGGGTAGACACAGACAGACGTGGAACTGATGGGGTTTTTTTCGGTATGTACATGTGGACAGTGCTGACCAATTAAAACAGAAAGAGAAGAATCATCAGAGAAGCATCACTGCTCGCTAAAGAGAAAACAGGGGGACTAACCAGATTTCCGGTCCGCCAAAATGCCACTCAATTCAATTAAATTAAAACCAATTAAAATCTGAAGAAGGACTTCTCCTTCACATGCAGAAACAAGTGACAAGGCTAGCTTTAGAGTCTTTAAAGCAGGTCCTCAGCTGTGAATACGTGCATGTGTTTACATTACCAGTATGTATAAATAGACTTTGGTAAGGCTTCTGGAACTCCATAAATTTAAATTTCCCATAGATTCTACTTTTCAGAATGCCCTTCATTAGAATATTACATTTTTTTACGCTTTTAAATATCACCGGCTCTTTAAAATTATCTTTTGACTCATGCTGAAATCTCAGCAAAGCATAATCTGAGATAAATATGCATAATTGAGGCCAAGTGAACTTTCTTTATCAGCTCTACAGTCAAATAATCTAAAGTAAAAGTGATAATTATAATGAAGCAATCTTACCTGGGAATGCTGAGTGGTTGCTTCTGTTTATCAGATTTAAACTGTGATGAGCATAGTCCGACCAGTGGAATATGCATTTTAGGTTTGGTCGTCCAATGATATCAATGTTACCAGTTTTCGGTACTGTGACAATTGCATTTACGCTCTTATTGTTTCATGAATCTATAGATTAACTGTCCTACTGTCCATTATGTACGGAAATTAAGTTAGTTACTGAATGGCACTGAAACTATATATTTCATGCTCCTACATATTTAAGCATTGGGATATTGTGAGATGCACTCTCTGCAGGTTACCGTTCCACCTTGTCTCTTTGTGGTCTAATGGGAGTCATTATTTGGATTAAAAAAGATCTCAGCTGGTGTGTCCAGACGTTAATCAGATGTCAGAAGTGGAGGCATAAAAACCGCAGACACTGTGGCACCCCTGGTCTGGAAGTTAAATTCCATCAACATTTCTCTAGGAATAAGGAGCCATATTCACAATTTGAATTAGCTGAATGATTTTATTGGTTGATATCCCCCCCCCAAAAGAAATAGCTAAGAATAGAGACGCAGTTAAACTGAGACAATAATACATTTTAATTGTAAACATTAGTGAACATGGTTGTAATTGTTGGTAAATCTATGAATCTGACTGGATTTTAAAAAGATTCTTAAAAAGATAAAAAATGTATTTATTAAGAGGATCAAAGCCACAAGATTAATGAAAATGAAAGTCCTTCCTGTTCAACCCCTTGTCTTAAAGGGTATGCTCTCAGTCACCACTTACATGACCTCTGACCTCTTAAGTGTCCGCCCTGAACACAAAAGACGCAATATCCTAATGACGCATTCTGTCTGACATCAACCCCCTTAATGATCAAGATCATTAGCTTTATAATATTGTTTATTCATTAGTCATCTTCCAAGTTTCTAGTGGTGCCCTACCCCTGTGTAGTTGCTGGAATGGCGTTGCAGTGTCCACAGTCCTGATTATAATGTAATCCTATGTAAGGTGTCAATGGTCCAGATTTTGAACTCGGGTTCGGCATCATTTACTAGCATTAACTCAAATTTTTCCAGGTTTAACTTAAATGCCAAAACGACTTAGCAAGCGGATTGACAATTTTTACATAACAGTTAGTTAGACTAACTAATTGTTAGTAACAATTTCTACTAACAGTAGACTTATGGTTTTGCATTGATATGTCTTGATAAATCTGGAAGTACAGTAGCTCAGCGATTAGTGCCAAGGCCCTGGGTTTGAATTCAGCTTGGGTCACTGTATGTTCAGAGGTCTCTCTGTGTTTGTGTGTGTTTCCTCCAGGTGCTCCAGTTTCCTCCCACTCTCCCAAGACTTGCAACTGCAAAATTAGCCCTGTGTGATAGTGTGGCTGTGTCTCCTGCCCTGCTATAGACTGGCATCCCATCCTGGGTGTACCCTGCCTCACACCCTGTGTCTGTCTGGGTAAGGCTCCAGTGCCCTGCGACCCGACATATGGAAAATTGATGTCAAGTATGTTCTGTTTTTGTTGTTCAACTGTACAAGTCACTGTATACGATTCCTTTTTTTTCAGGGTAATTTTCATAGAGTTGATTTTGCCATAAGGCATTGCATGGTTGTGTATTTTGGAAGGCAGTGACTGATTTCGTATTAACAGGATTAAATTAGATCTGTTTAAACTGCTTTTTACATAAACACTAATGATTTTACATAACAAAATTATTATTTCCATATTTAAGTCTGATTTATACTCAAATATACGTTTTGTAAAATTGATTAACACAGACGATATTGAACTTCTACTCTTATACAGTCATAAAGTAAGGCTGAGCATTTTTACCTGTATCAATCTATTCTGGCATCTTTTTTCAAGCTCACTGATGAAGAGAATTCATGGTATACCTCAATAGCTCTCTCAATCTTCATTGGGGGAAACGTGTGCGATATGACCCAGTCACGCAGGTCATTGGTGCAAAGGGTTTAGATTTTGTCTCTGGTTAGTTTAGTGTTCCTACATAGACATTTTATATGATGTACCTATTTTAGTCTACATCTGAGCCCTAACCTGTTAACAGCACTATGCCTTTATCCCAGAGAGTAGAGAATTCCTGAAGCTAATCATAAACTGCTTGACAAGCACCAATGTTTAGGAAACACATACTGAAGAGGTTGGTTGTAAATTTTGTTATATTACATTTCTTGTTATAGTTCCCAACAGATGCTTAGAGTATTGAAAATAGGATTATGAAGTAAGAAAATCTTTTTTATATATAGTTAATACATATAGGAGGGTGCATTGTTGTCATTTGCAAAAGGCGTTATAACACAATTTGAATTTATATAAAACACATTTTTGTGTTGACAAGGGGTGACACCTTGGCTTTGATTCAAACAATAAATATGTCTTTCATCGCGCAGTCTCCTGCATAAACTTGTTCGTCAAAATTTTAATCACAACAATTACAGCTTACAAAGAGACAGTTCAATGTTCGTAACAAACGCCATGGCAGCTGCCTAAAAATCAGAGCTTTAAGTAACATTACAGATACTGTGAGTTTTCTGTCACTATACTTATGTTGAATTCTCTCTCAGTTACGTACTGGGAGACATGAGATTTCAACACCCGACATTTGTTTTTTTATGATACCATTAATATATGCATTGTTTGAATTTTTATTCAAATTTTAATTTTAATCTAATTAGTCATATCCATCAACCCAGGTTACATAAACCCCCACATGCTTGTCTCTTCTCAGTGGGAGATGTGGTTATTGAAAATCCGGTATCACCATTGTTAATTTGATTTGTATTGGGAAATGGTACTTATTATCCCAGTTTGAAGCTCAGGGTCATGAGGTTCATGTCCTTATCAAATTGCCTTAACAAGTAAAAGAATAATCCAATTGAAGGACAGTAACCCTGGTAACGGACTAAGTTATTAATAAGGATGTGCAATTGTACCATAACTTGAGAAGTTTTTGATATATGACATTTATCAATTACAAAATGGTGATTTCTTTCACATGAATGTATGTTAAGTTTACAGAAATGTGAGTTAATAAGTCCTGCTTGGTTGCCTGCAACACCGAGGACATAATTTACAGTACAACCAACCATACAGTTTTCATTGTTAAAAAATAATATTTTGAAAAAAGGTTATGAAATTCATATGACCAAGAAAAATGCCCTTTGAAATAAAGCATAGAGACTAATTGAATTATACGTCAATCAAAAATGGTTGGAAAAAAAGTTTCCAATTAAATCAATGCAAAGAATCTGCAGGAATGTTGTATGTACTGAAGTATTATTTTTTACATACAAACAATGTGTAAAACATAGCCTTTTTACCTTGGCATTTCAGTTTTAGGTTTATGGTTGTTTTAACTGAAGCCCTTCTTTCCTTCCCCTTATGAAGATTTGCATTTGTACACCCATCTAGTGCTGGATTCGACCCCCCCCCATAACAGCTTGATTTCTTCAGGGCATGAATTCTACAAGCTTACAGAAACATTCCAAAGGGACAATGGTCCATGTTGATGGGATGGCACCACACAGTTTCTGCAGATTGGATGGAGGTACATTCATGCTGCAAACAGTCTGTTCAATCTCATCCCAACAAGGCTCCAGTCTTGGTACTCTGTAGGCCACTCAAGTAAACTGAACCCGCTGTCATGTTTCTGGAACCCCTCTGAGACAATACATGCTTTGTTACATGGCACATAATCCTGCTGGAACTATCCATGTGACATAAGGAAAACTGTAGCCATGAAGGGATGTACCCAATCAGCAACAATGTTCATATAGGATTGGGTTGTTCGAACGTTCGGTAACGTGTACCTGGAATACATTCCCCACACCATTACACCACCGCCACCAGCCTGCAACATTTACACCAGACAGGGTGGGCCCATGGACTCAAGCTGCTTAAAGCATCATTATTACGTAACAGGAGGCACTTATTCTTATTTTTAGTTGATAGGTGTGGAACCCTGTATGGTCGTCTGCTGCAATAGGCCGCCTGTGACAAGAACCGATGAGTTTAGTATTCTAGGATGTTGTTCTGCGCACCACTGTTGAACTGCACCATTATTCGCCTGTTAGCTTGAATGATTCTTGCCATTTTCCTTCGACCTCTCTCATCAACGAGCTGTTTTCATTCGCAGGGCTTCCACCAACTTGACGTTTTCCGGTCCAGTGACTGTTTCTCGAACCATTCTCAGAAAACTCTAAACACCATGCATCACAAGCCCAGGAGGGCGGTTGTTTCTGAGATACTGGACCAAGCGCACTTGCCACCGATTATCAGACCATGCTCAAAGTCACTTAGCTCACTCATTTTGCCCATTCTAACATTCCACGAACAGTAACTGGATGCCTTGATGCCTGTCTTCTTGCATTATATAGCAAGCCACTTGACTCACAGTCTGTAAGAGCAATCAATCTTCATGAAGAGGGTGGTGCAATAAAATAAGGCCATTGAGTCTATTTTCTTTGGATTTCTGACCCTCAGAATTCTTTGCACAAATTTGGATTGCAAAGGTTTATCTCCTTACAATAACTGGCACAAGGGTTCACAAAAGGGTTTGACATATATATTTTTATTCATATATATATATATATATATATATATATATATATATATATATGTCAATGTATAAAAACATTACTGCCCAGAGGATGTCTCAGGAGAACACCAGGACACCCCAGAATTAACAGAATGCAAATTACTTCTCTGGTAATTTGTAAATGAAGGTCATATCTGAGCTTGAATGCTCTTAACATTAAACTGTGGCTAAAGTCTGGTAAATATTTCTCATTTTTAATGGTGAAAGGCATATTGAAGCACACTTATAAAGCTAATAGCCAAGAATTGAAGAGCCCTTCAATCCCCATGTACACATTAATACACGTAATCCACATTTCATATACCTTTAACCCCTCTGGAGCACTTTCACTTCGGTTTAAAAACTGAGTCCCCAGTATGTAGCACAACATTTAAGGTCAAGATAAAGCAGTTTTCCCATAATTTCCTTGAAAACCCGAATCAAATTTCAACCACATGCTACAGCACATGGTATTTTCACAGGGGTAATGTCTTCCCAGTCTTGATTACATTACTGATAGAGGCCCGCTATGTAACGAGGTTCCGTAGAATAATTAGTCTGTTGCAGATAGTGACATTTACCCCTGCAGTCAGTTGGTATGAGTGTGTTTTATATATAAAGGCCTATCTCTGCTTGTAACACATTGGACATGGTTATTGAGTATCAATACAATGGTATCATTACACCAAAAAAATCACAAGTACCTGTGTTAAAGCTGCGTTAAAGGCAACATATTGTTTTGAAGAAAATGTTTTGTACGTCACAAAGAGAACTTACACACATAAAATGTAAAGCATTATAATATTATAAATACAACAATAAATATTTGGAGTGTATCTATTTTTAATGAACCTTAATGTACTTATTGCCATTGTAAGAAAAAAATTCATTTTAAAATGGGAAAAGCACAAAGCAATCCCTTGTTCTTATGCCATATATAAATCATTGCTAATCACGGTCATGCAAGCAAACATGTTACATGTGTACTGTTTCTGTTCGTCTGTGTCTTTCATACTTCTTCAGTCAAAAAAAATTGAAAAATACTTAATGTGGAGTAGAACATTCTATTTTTTTAATCGCAGTTTGGTCTCAATGTGGATGTATAGTCTTTTGTGAAATTTTGTCATGCAAATATTACTTTACGACTCTCCAGGTGGAGCAGTACAAGGTACATGACTTTATATGGCATTAAACAAGAAGCGCATAGGCCTACATACATGAAAAACATGGTGGAGGCATACAGTAGTGGTACAGGTTCAAGGGAAAAGACAGAGTGATTTGGGTGAAAAAGAATCACAGCATCAAATGTAATGTATTTAATCACGTCATTACTAATTTTATTTATGGCACGATTTAAGGAGGTTTTTTTAAGCACGATTCGTGAGGTAATGCTAGGAACGGAATGTAATTCGCAAGTTGCTATACTATACTATATCTTGTCTATATTTAAAATACCTACTTAAAAGAAATCTACGGTAATTACTTTCTAGTTAAACGACTGGAGAAAATAATTTCCTCTCAATATGACTTTGGCCGGTTGCTAAAAGTTATGTGTAGTAAGGAGGGATTATTTAAATAAATATAACCGACCCTTGTTTTTTCATACATAATGCAGCAAAATGTATACAAAACTTTTTGCTACGCTTTATCGCAACGTCCTTGCTCTCACCAAATCAAATTACAAACGTTATCAGTCTTATCCAGCACAGTCACTTATCCACAATAGTTAAACAATATTTAACTCCGTCTTTATTTTAAAAAGCAGGCTTTGAATAGTTGCCAAATGCGTTCGTACGTAAACAAGCAAGCGTCTCGTGATAAAATGTCAACTTCAAAACAATTCAGGCAAGAACTTTTATTTACCTACACTCAGATTTTGTGCCGCACTTTCAAGAATAATAATTTTCAAGTACTTCAGTGATCATGATTGATCAGGTAGGTGTGTGTGTGTATGTGTCTGTGTGTGTTAGAACGCTAGTGTATAAAAATGACGTTTGCTGGTCACATACGTTTACGTAGGCCATGCACTGATGTCCCTATTCTAATATAGTCCCCGTGAATGTAATCGTAAAACGTAATAATTAAGTTGAAAGTCATGTGCGATTTTCATTTTCGTAGATGCTATAATATTGCATTTTCGAAGATTACTGTAACATTGCATTAACGCGTCACTCCAATTACTATCAAAGTCACGCTTATAAACAAAGTCACGGTTAAATATCGCCTCCGGTTTAAAGCCAAGGCTTTGCCAGTCTACACGTTCAGATACAGGCCTAGAGGAATATTCTAATTCTACATTTATAATATGTCACAAGGTGCATACAAGATTTCAGGCAAATAACACCTTTGCATTCCGAATTGTTACCTTGAACAATTACGCATACGGTCAGTATTTCGCTGGGCTAGAAACTTATGAGTCTGTAAGAATGTGTTGGTAGTGTTATCAATATATTAAACCGTTAACTCAACTCAAAGCTGCAATAAATTATTATCAGTTCCGCCCAACGTTTTGTATCAGGACTTAAAATGAAAGCTATTCTATCAATGTGTTTTTATCTCAATAATCGTGTATTTGTATTTATTTGTTTCTACATTATCTTACTATTATCGTGCGTCACTTGATATGTAATAAGTTAAGTCATGTAGTGTAAACATGCAATAATGTTCCTAAGTATAGTGACATTAAGTGGGCATTTTGTCTTCGAAATTACAAATGTCTATCAGGGAAATGAAATGAATATAGGCCTACAACATAACTGCATATTTGTCAATGAAAACAGCGATATTGTAGACATTTGTCTACTCCAAGTTACATCCAAACTCGATACTTTAGTAAAGCCCTCATACACCCATTTTAATAATTAAATTGTAAACTCGATCCTTGGGTTGTTTTATGTTCAGGGCTCTACGACCTAAGTTCGAAAACATCTTAATATTCTTGATGTGAATTTATCAAGTGTTCAATAGGCTCGAGAACTCAATGCAGCATTCTATTTTATAATAAGGAATGCGGATAAAGAATTGCGCCATTTTGTAACCTGTAAGTGGTGGTATTATTTTGGTTTTGTTAGAATATTAATGCGAAACAATATTTGTTTAAACAAAACAACGGCTTCACTGTCTGGTAAAGTTTGCACGCTACAGTGCTTGGATTCACTTCTGAGATAATTTTGTGCAGCCCAGGTATGACCAGTATCCATAATAGTTGTTAGACCTTAATGACTAGAAAATGGTTATCATCCCCGATTTCGAGCAAAGACGGTGACAACAGAGGTAGAGATCACTTCGCACTTACCCTTACATTGTTCGCCGAGGTGGGAGGGTTATTTAAGTTACTTGTTATTGGGTACACGGTTTCCCTTTTTTGAAAAGGAATGATTAATATGCGTTTGCAACCGCCGAGTGTTTCTTTGATTTCTGACGAACGTGGAAAACATTACATTTCATGTTTTAGCATAGGTCTGAGTTAAAATAAGTTTCTCAATAGCACCTTGAATATCTCATAAGGCCGGGACAAAATCGAAACTTTGCCAACCCGCTAATAGCACATTACATAGCCTAATTGTAGCGTTTCCTTTTTATATAAGTATCTAATTTATTCTAGAAAACGCTGTTAAATACCGTTACGTTAAAGTGCGATTAGTTTTTATTTGTTCCCAGCCTATATCAGTATAATTTGAAAGAATTGTCAACATATAAATTTGGTCTTGTCAAAATATAAAAAATGAATGAGAAAATTGAGTTTTAAAATTCTAAAAGGACCGTTTGCGTTCATTGTTTATTAGATAATTTGATATAGGCCTATACCAACATTGTTTTCTACTGTTATCTACATTACGCTAATTCGTGATACAAAAAACTCGTGTGTTTATTTGTACTGAACGTTTAGATACAGTCAACCTAATATCCGTATTATATACCTAACATTTTCTCTACCTTCGTGTAATTAATGTTAAATATAAGCATTTGCCCGTGCTTTACTAACCGCTGATCTCCCTCTTTTCCACCCCCCCCCCCAGTCGCTGTCTCTCTCTCTCTCTCTCTCTCTCTCTCTCTCTCTCTCTCTCTCTCTCTCTCTCGTTCTGCATGCATGCGTACGTGTGTGTGCCTGCGTAATTCCATGTGTATGTTTTGTGTGTTAGATTACTGTTGTTGAATGGGAAAGGGCTATGGGTGAACAAAAAGATCATACGATCTTAATTTAAAATGTAAATTAAATGTAAATCTTATCCGTTGTTTTAGGCGTAAGCCACTACCTAATGTTTACATTATCTTTAAAATATAAAAAATCAATTTTAATGCCATATTTTAGAACTATTATCGTATTTTTATTATAAATATAATATTATGAAATTTAAGTTATTCTCCATGCATCCTTCCTGTCATCTTTTTAGCTACTCACGATGTCGTAGCCTATAACAGCAAGACTATGACAACAGAAGTCAAATAAACGTTATCAAGGTTTAGAAACATCTATAGGTTTATGAACAAACAAAACTCCAGTTTGAACAAAGAAACGTCATACATTGACTTTCAGAAGACTCCAAACTAAAGATTTACAAATTGTGATATAGAAAAGATAATGACTAAGAAGTTCACTGTGAAAATAGGACACTCCAGTTGTGATAAGTAAAACGCATACCACTGTTTAATACCAGGACTTATGGATGCGTCTTGTGATTCATTACATTTTACAGCATGATTCGGTGAGTATAGGCCTACTCGTTAATTATCACTCTTTTTATTTAATAGAGTGGAATGTTCTTGTTACAATTATAGTCACAACCGAAACGCTATACACCAGAATAGTTGAACGCTTAAAAATAATGAATGCAAATGTGAAATAGCCCCCCCAATATTTCAATACTTTTTATTCTCGTAAATTTGCGAAAACGGTTTTTGTCTTAGTCAGTGAATGTCTAAATACCAGACGTGTCTTGTACAACAATCTCCGTTTCACAATCAAATGATTTGTGCCATGCTCACAATACACAAAAATAAAATCACTGACACATTTCTCTTACATTTGGAAGAGCGTGTACGGTATGTGTGTGCCGAAAGGGGGAGGCGGTTTGAGGGAGAGTACTATAATAGACCGCAGCGCTGGAGAGACGCAAACAAAACACTGTGCGTTGGGAGGCTTATAACATAATTAATATTTTCAGGTTCATTTAGAATGAAAACTATAACGATTAATGACAAAACGTCCATAAATAAACCACTTTTTTGTATTTTTTCTGAAAAATAAAAAATATAATGATTTTACATCAATACGAAGAAGAGTAAAACCTATGCGTGATAATCTAGGAAAATGCAATTATTTGTACTTATTTTGGCGCTTTATTAAACTTCTGCCTTCGTAAATAATATACAAAGGAAGAAACTCAATCCGAGAAGCGAGAATGTTTAATTCATCATTATGTGAGCTATTTGGAGAGTGATTATATGGTAATTGCTCATTAGCGGTGTATATTTATCGCTGTGCCTTATGTCAAGGCCATGGGAATTGTGTAGGGTTTGCTCTCGTTTCAAGGATCAGTTTCAGAAGCAATTTGTGAAACGGGCTAGATCAAATTTGTCCTGACGTCAGGTTCCGCCTGTACTACCGGAGATTCAAGCTATAAATATTAGCTCAAAAGGCTGACAGACTGCTTACTATGCGTAATGTCTTGGATGCAGTTAGTAAGTCAGCGATCGGTAATAGGCAAGTGTAATGTACTGTCTAAGCAATTGAGAGACGTCCTTCAAAGAACAGTTTGACATCTTAAACTTTGAGGACATTTGAATGAACTCTGGCGTTTAAGTACAAGGGCCTGGTTCAGTTTACCTGCAATGTTATTTACCTTAACTTTGGGTCGTGAAAGTCTGAGCAGTGGTTTTTATAAGGTTGATGTTCGCTAAAGCTGTTGTGTAAATGTGGAATACAGTAGCAGTGGCTTCGGTTCTCTAGTTACAGTTATGGGCTAACCTTATGGCTCAGTCTGAAATCAGGCCGTAAAGTCTGAATTAATTTTCTTAAACGGCCAACAAGGCCATGGACTTGACAACGATTTGATTTTCTTCTGACACCGAGCGGTTTGTATTCGTGTTTTTGAATATATTAAAAGTTTACTGAGTGGTCATTTAAAATAATTCAGTTAATTACAATTGAGATCGATAGGCCTACACGCTAGAACGGATTACACGTATTTGGAACAGTTGAAAGTAAACCACTCAGTTTGTGGACGTAGGCTGGATGTCTGTCTAATATATTCGCTGAAGTGCATTGCCTGTCTTACGGGAGAATTAAAACTTACATAATTAAAGAGGCGCATTTTTTACAAACCGTAGCATAAAAAAAACTTTTATTAAAATGAGAGAAAACGATGGACGTAATTAAAGTTACTAACGTGCAGATTAGAGTCGGGGTCCTGAAGTTACTGGATGGACTGTGTGGCTTTAATTAGGGGTAATTATTTGAAATGAGGGTGTGATTATTTTTTGTTTATTAAAAAAAATAGTGTCCGTATTGATTATTTTAAAATAATATAGACATTATCTGCATGTGCGAGTATGTAATGATTTAAAGAACGGACATCGATGATTGATAGTTTCCCTCTCCAAATAGGCGTGACATTGTTCATCGTAATATCCTGTCTCAACGAGGTACTGCACATCGCAGGGTGTCCATGCGGGTCACAAGACTCTCAATACTTTTGTTTCCAAAGCACAGCATGATAGTTTGTAGAGCTAAATTGATTGATATGTGGGGTCTTAATCTTGATTTAACACCGATTACCTTAGTTAAATGTAAGGAAATAGCATCAAAGGCACCTGCCATTGTAGAGGAGAAAAAGCGACACGCCCAAAGCAGGTGTAACTTTCATGTCCGGATAACACGTATAGATTTGAGTAAGTTAGAAATTTGAAAACATTAATAATTCCGCACCCAATTAAGTTTTCATGAATTGAATTGTGATTTTTTTCATAATGGCGTTTGAGACCTATGCGCCTTATTGTGTCTTAAGCTTTTACTAACAGATAGATAACTGTATAGATACAAACATACATATATACAAATATACATCCATATACCGCAGACAACATTACTGCAAAGAGTAGCTTCCTCTGCCCACATTTTAGCACATACCATTAAATTATTATGCATTGCAATTAATGGTGGTCAAATACCATTAAAATGGGGCTTCCTAAACTCAACAATACACCGACACAAACTAAAACTATATGATTCAGGGAACGGAAACAACAATTTTTCTTATTTTTTGTTAATAAAATCTCTTTTTGGCTATATTCAAACGATATATTGTTCTATTTAAAATAAAACCAGCGTCGTGATGTTCAGTGTTATTAACATGGCCTACGTCAAATAAATAGATTTATTTTAAAAACGTGTTAATAAGTAAGTTGTGCTTAATTAATGTCCCTGACGAAATAGTTCAACAAAAGTAGTTTATTTTTTTTCATCCCACTAACCTACTATTAGATGCAAGTGCTAATGCAGATAATTGGCGAGAGAGAAAAAATTAATAAAGGAAGCTAAACACAAATGAGGGGGTTGCCTTGCCTATTCAGCCAGGGAGAGGAGAGAAAGTGCGCCAAATTTGTTTGCAGCGGATCAAGGCTCACCGCCTTCGCTGCACTTTCTTTATCTTAATTCCAACTTGAAAAGATATAATTATCTAGTTTGAACAGGACCGCTATCAAATCCTTCTTTAGGCAGGGAAGGGAAAAGCTAGAGTGGATTGCCGCGCTCAGAGCCGCTCGGTGTAGCCCGAGATAGGAGTAATGAAGTTGTGGAGTCCTGAGATACAAAGGGCATTAACCTCATTAGCATGAAACCTTTTCTTCTAACTATTGTGGGACCCTTTCAGCCTTCTAATCCCCCTATTTCAAAGCTGGGTTTGTAATAAAGCTTTTAGGGGTTTTTCAAAGCTAATGGTATTCTCTGAAGATTTTTATTGCAGTTATAGTCCACAGACCGTTTTAACATTCCCCATCTATGGTTTGTATGTATAGCCCCCCATCCAAAAAAGCTCCTTTATCAAGCAGTGAAACTATTGTGGAAAAAGTTGCTCGTTTTTCACTACAAATTGTGTAAGGTTGATATCGACGTAACCTTGAGCCATGTGTAATTGACGAAATAAAATACAATTCAAATATTTTATCATAAGATAAAAAGGAATTTTTCTAAGCACCCTATTTTGCATATCGTCATCGATAAAAAATACACAAGATTTCCCTTTCTGTCTCCCTTCCTCTTTGGCTGCATTTAAAAAACTGCAGACCACCGTTTCATCACTGTGGAGACACGCATATGATCTGATTATATTATGACAATAAAATAGGTATTTTTAATTATAAATAAAGGCAAATCTGTTCTGCTGTTGTTTTGTTTGTGATCAAATTGAGAAGCAGCGCGTGCTCGCATATCCTAATCACGGCGGTCGGTGACAAGACCTCAGACAAAGATCCTATTTTTGCGGCGCATTGCAACCTTCCCTTATCACATCATAAGGGGTAGTCAGATTGTACTAAATTATGTCCAACCAAGCCCCCTTGGATCCACGGATTAAGAGATTAAAGCGGACCACTGGGCAACGCATCCCATTTCCCCCTCATATTACTCGTATGATAATTGCCCAAACTGATTTGCACTTTCACAAAAGCTCGTAGGATTCTTTGTATCTTGAACAGAACAGACGCTGCTCCCCAATCAATGGAAATAAAACTGATTAATGCCGTCTATCAGGCTAAGAAGCAAATGAAGCATGAAAAAACAACCACTTGCCCCAGAAAACTGAGTTTTTAGGACTGGTAACAACGTTCTTTATATGTTACTTTTTAACCATTTCGGTATGACAGCTACACGAATTTACCTTTAATCACTTAATTTGCTGTACATTACATTAATGTGCTTAAATAAAAATGTCGACCATGTCCCTGCCCCTATATAATTAAATGACTTCCACAACGAACTGTCAAACAGGAATAACTCATAATGAATGCAATCATCTCTCCCTTAACCGTATTTTATGATGAACAGTTCCTTAACTGGTGTGATATAAACAAATAGGCATCACGTTGCCCATGTCCTATTAAATAAAAACCCTGAATTTTACTCTGAGCAGCATACTGATAAAACTTTATTGACAAAATATTGACAATTACATACTTCTTGGAAGTATACTTTGTGTTAAAATTGTAGCAAACTTAACACAAACACAAAATTATTTACATTCTGGTAAAAGGTGGTTTAACAGAAACATTAACTTTTAGTACCTCTATACATGGAATACGCTCAGTGCTTGAAATCGTGCTGCCCACACGGCTGTCAATTATTACATTTAGTCCTTCTTGGCAACGTTCACAGGAGGGAGAGCCCTGACAATGTTCTCGCCAAGGTTTCGGAGACATAGTAAAGCTTTAGGTTAAAGGAATATCCTGAATACTTTATTTAAAGTACTCTATCTGTGGTATAGCAAACTTTTAGAAAGTTTTTGAAATTCATTTTCTTTTGTTTTTTCTTAAAAAAAACACCATAACGCAGCACTGCTACTTCATATTGTTTTCACAATCACTTTAACACGAGAAGTCAAAAGTTCAAAGACTGCACACCGTTGTAAAAAAGGAAGAAGCACACAACATCTCTGAGAAGATTAAAAAATAGAATTAAAACCAACGTATTTCGAAAATGCTGGAAGTAAAACGACTACCAAAATTATTTTCTCTGCCATGCAATTCAAGTTTTACAAAAACTGTTGTGTGTTTTGGTATTTTGAGTGGAACGTTCATATTTAAAAACTCTCAGAAGTGCAAATGTTGAATGCGAATTTAATTGATATTTTCTGTGAGTAATAAGCGTGATGTGTGAATGTTGGCTGGAGGGACTGGGTGCTAGAGAATGTGTGGCAGTGCATGAGATGGTGGGGGTGGGGGGTGCTCTGCGTGTGATACCTGTCAATCAACTTGCCTTGGTGTTTTGAATAGGATTGACAGTTCCGTGGATGTGACAGCAGTTCCACCAGTCGGACCTCTCTCACCCTCAGCTGCCGATCTCCAAAGCATCGATTTTTTAATATTGTCTTTACCCTCTCTCTTTCTCTTTCTGCTACTCAGTGTTCTTATCAGTATCATCCTTCACGCTGCTGTGTCGCGATCAGAAAATCAGTCATTTTAATCGTCTGATGTGACGTCAATTTCTTCGGGGCTCCCTTGCTTCGTGGCGAGCCTCCATCGGTTTATATGATGTGTTCCCTTCTTTTTCTGTTGGGAGTCTGAGCCTTCCTCTTCTAGTTTTTGCCGTTTGAATTTTGTCCTTCGGTTCTGAAACCAAACTTTTACCTAGGGATAATAAATAAACAAAAACAAAAATAAACAGCCCACCTACACTAGGCCTAATCCTTTAAACATTAGAATAGCAAACTTCGAAAGTGGAATCAATAAGTAGCGCACATTTTGCGAAGAGTGGATGAACTTGTCCTACTGAATTCCGAGACCAAACTTCCAGTATTAATTCTATAATTAATAAAAAAGGTAAATAATCACTCAAAGTTATATAGGCCTAAGTATTTGCTTGATGGTGCATATGCGACGTGAAAAACGGTTGTATTAAAATCTGCCAAATATTACGATACAAAATTTAAAAGTTACAGACAATAAGACATGCAGATATTTTCTGAGGCGAATTTCTTTAGTTTCTGATATCAACCAATACTCGGGGTGATTTGGTTCTAATTAGATTTGTGCGTCAGACATTAATGATAAGGATGTTAAATCCATAAGAAAAATGTTCGAAACCTTCGTGGAAGCGAAATATACAATAGATTCCCAGCACTGAAAATATTATCATATTATGGCAAGGTTTACGGCGTCTTTTATTTTCGATACACCAGCTTTGTTCATGTGCAATGCAAAAATAAAATGTGACATAACTGCTGTTGACCTTTGAGGGTGCATGTCAAGTCTAAAGCAAGTATGTGTCCTGGCCTTTAAATTTTTAAGAAATTAATCACAGGACAGCGGTTTTCTCATTTTATGGTTCATTAAATGACCCCCGCGATAGTGGTGTACATAAAACAAAGCCGTTCCTTGTAAATTACATTAGTATTTTTTATTTTATTCTTTGGAAACTGGTAGACTGAATTTGTTTACATCTGTAATATTTTCTATTTGTAAACATTCATTTGTTTACATTTCATACATTATCCCAATTATAATCCACTTCGTAAGCGACTCACCAATAGCGAATGACTAGAACTGAGAAGCATTGATGTGCTCCAGTTCTCCAATTTTCTTTCTTTTCTATGCGACTTAGTTAGATAAATAAATAAATAGGGTCGGCCGGACAAAAGAGGGCCATCAAAGATAGCCAATAAGCACCGTCTTATTTTACAGCGAGGGAACCCAATTCGGATCCCCTTTTAAGTACGTCGTAGAACTAGCCAATTAGCCTATTGCTTAATTGTTTTTGTTTTTTGTGTTTTTTTTAAATCAATACTCCCACCTAAAGTAAAATTACAACATGACAGAACAGATCTCTGTGCTTGTCCCTGCGACAATTCCTCTTGTAACCTCTGGAGAACCCTTTAGTGAGCAAGTTCATCAAATAATTTGTGCATAAGGCAAATCAACCTTCAATTACGATAACTGGGTATTCGTTTTATATATGCGCATTTCTAAATATTGGCAAATAATTTTACATAGTTATCTCGAAATTATGGTAACGTATAGCCTAATATAGTCAATGAATTTTCAACGTATCCATTTCACTGACATTACAGTGAGAAATTAAGCACTTAGATACTTGCAATACACTCTGGTTTCGCATATAAGAATTTAAAATGACTAGAACGTTTTTTCGACTCAATTGTTTCTGTACATTTATAATAAAAGCAGTTAGTGTGTGCTACCCCTTATATGAACTAAGTAAACCCTAAAATTACTATTTTGGTAAAGAAATCTAATTATCTGCCAAAATTGAACACAGACAATTCAATCAACACCGCGACGTGCTGTACGATGTTGTAAAGCATTAAAAACATCCCTCAACTGTTAATCAATCATCATTTTACGTTAGCTGGTGCTCTATGCGTTGGAAAAATATTTTGTAAAACTATTTAAAGGAATTAAATTATTGCGTTTGTTTTTTTATGTCACACATTTAAGTTCGCGCGTTAAAAAAACACTTCTTACCTGAGTTTCAGTGAGGCTAAGGCTGTGTGCAAGCTGCTTTCGCTCGGCACCAACAACGTAATGATTTTTTTCGAAAGCGTGTTCAAGCCGAAGTAGTTGCGAAGGAGAGAACGCTGTCCGAATTCTTTTGGGCTTTCTGGCCAGTGCATTATGTAAAAGAAAGCTTTCCGGGCTTGTTTCATTGCCTGTACATAACAACGAGAAAAAAAAGTTATTTTCGATCAAACTGTCGACTCCGATGTTCATTTCAAAGTGACAGGCCGTTAAAAACCCATATCAATTTGAACAAACGATATTTTCCACATCCCAAAATTAGTGCGTTTAAAGTTTGTAACGAATAATGCTCACGCTTTCAGTAATGTCTATCAAATTAAGTCTAAAACATTTTAATATAAAAATGTTAATGTCATTATTTTTTATTGATAACTGGAAATATAATTTAAATTACGACGAACAATTAATCCATGTAAGATTATTTTAAAATAAACGTTGGTAAATAAAATGTTAGTAAATATAAGCGGTAACTCATGCAAAACAAATCCATCGTTACATAATATCTATATTATGTATAAATACTATGTATCCCAGGACCATCAAAATGCAAATAATAACACATGTTAAAATGATGGCCATTAAACGTATTGTTATTATTTTTATTCTTTGTGATATTTATGTCACAGAAAACAGGTAAACTTGCGAAGGTTTAAGGGTTGGAAAAAATTCCTCAAAATGTCTAGTGGATACAAATACTTCTAGACATAAGCGTTTCAATCCGCGAATAAAAACAAAACGAATTAATTTAATTTATGACATTATACTCAACCTAATTCAATAATTGAAAATTGCTTTTTTAAACGGAATCCCCACAATGTAACACCCATTTAAATGCTTATCAAGTTCCTTAAAGGTAATATAAAGGTTTTTTTGTTTTCACAAAAAGGAGAATTTTTTTTGTAAACGAGCAGTTTTACATAGTAAAAATTAACGAGTAATTTTACAATTTACCTAAACGAACAATTTTAAATAGTCTCAAACATATTTGTAATATTCAGTATATAAAATGAACGATCGAACTACTGAAAATCCCAGCTGAGTGAACCGTCGGCAAACGTAAAAACTGAATGCTAAAATAGTTAAAAATACAAGAAAATGCTATAAACTGTAAATGCTGTGTTTTCTCTCCTGATTATATTTATGTTGGTGGGGGACAAGACTAATTTTATCAGCGGGAATGTTAGTATTGTTCTATTTATATCCGTTGTGTTTCTAACAAGTTTTTCTAAGTTAAATAAAATGTATTTAATAACCATTTTAAACTTTGCATTTACTCACATGTTATCAACATCCATTATTTTCGATTAATAAAATTAAATCCATATCTAAACAGGCCTCTCATTTCGTTAACAGTGTGTAAGAACGAACTTCTTTCGTTCAACACTTTTAATTTAAAGAAAAATCAATGGCCAACATGCGGAGAAATACTTTGAATTTGTTTCGTTATTAGAAGAGAAAATAAAACGCAGACGTACCTTGAAATCTATGTCCCAAATACCTATATCTATGTATTAGCCAAGGGTAGAAAGTTGAAGGGTCCCTTTGCTGACTAGCAAAAAGAGGGTGCGGACTATGTGAAGACGATAGTGGGTGAGCAGCCAAGGCGTGTGGAGGGGGTACGGGATGAACCGGGACAGCGGAGTTTGGAGGATGCGACACCGCCTCAGCGAACACCAAGTCCGGATTAGAGTAGACGCCCCTGCTGCTGGAGTGAAAGCCGTTCAAAAATGGGTTCATCTGGTTTGAATTTGCATAGCTGAGAGCTGCTGGTCTAATGGGCTCCTCGGACCTCGACGCCGGTTGAGGATTATCCTTTGCTACCAACGATTCTATGGTAAAACACCTCTTCGGTGTGGGTTGAAACATGGTTTACCAGTCAAGATCCGCCAGCTCAAGTCAAATCGATGCAAGCTTTCTTGCTAAAAAATACTCCAGACCGAGGATGAAAGTTTGTCTACAATGTACAACTTCAGAGAGGAAGAGAGAGCAGGTAGAAATGTAAAAAAAAAAAACAAATCACTACAAAGGCGGTCGCCTAGTCCAGACAATCCATGAATGTGATCAGTTCTTCACCAGTTGTGCAGGCGATTTGTTAGTTCATGAGCCTAATTAGTGATGGAGTCACATAAACAGCTTCCTCTGAAGCTTGTAATGGCTTGGTGATTGGTCGCCGCTACTCGCCTTAAGGTTGAGGGAAGACTCTTTAAGTGCGTCAAAAGGAACGAGCACGGAGAGGCGGATTCAAGCAAAACGGAACGGATTCGTTCAGAACCAAACTTACAGCAATTTACATACTCGTCTGAGCCAGTAGAAAGGCAGAAGGTACTTTAGTTTGTGTATATGTATGATATGTATGGTATAGGTTTCTTGATTTTCTAGTTTTTGTATCACTAAGTAAATCGACATGTTTAAAAAATATATATATGTTATATTTCGTCGCGACTGAGACATTTCAAATGAAAATATATTTCATCCAGAAACTTGGTTTGACATGATCATTGGAAAAAGTTATTAGTCTACTGTCGTTGCGTTCGACAGTTTGATTGTGGTTGCTTGTCTCAAAGAAGTTTTGAAGTAATTTGTAACTTTTCTATTTTCCATTCATTTCATTATTCGGCGCCACCCATCCCCCATCACACAAGCTACCACTTTGTGTCTCCGCGTTTTCATTTTCTCCGATCGTTTTGAGATCGTTTTAATTTAGGGTTGGAGGCTCCTCTCTTTCTATTGGCCGGAGCATTGGACGGAAGGTTATTAGATACACACATTATTGTGTGCTCTGTTTGTTTGTAGTTCAGGTCTAAGAATATATTATCAACTAATCATTGACTAAATTACATAAATTCAAAGTGCAGTTAGGCTAATGTCGTTAATTAATGAACAACTGTTTACATTGGTTATCAAATACATCGATAATTGTAATATTTTCTACTTGTCTCTCAATATGTAATATGTATTAATGTACTGTATTAGACTGTAAGTCAGGATCGAGGATTTTAATTAGCCGTTGTTAGCAGCTTAATGTATCCTTTAATTTGCCAAAGAGTCGAATTAATGTTTCAGGATTTATCAATAAGGCGCAGTATTATTCGTTTCTTATTCCAATTCAATATAGAACGTTAACGAGTCTAGGAGTTCATTTTCCAACGTAAACATTACTTTTACAGAAATGGCTAATACCTTTAGTTTAATTTGTCGGAGCATATCAATGATTGACAAATATAATGGTTATTATGATCATGTATGTCAATGAATACAATACTGAAACATTTTTTTATGTAGAAAAAACTGAAAAACAAGAGCTGTATAAATGTTAGTGATGTATGTAATGCGTCACTTTCTTAAAAAAATTAAATAAATAAATAAATAAAAAGACCTTCCTAAATTAATTATATGAACTGGGGTGTAATCAGAAAATACTGTAAACATAGACAATTTAAGTCTTTACCGTCTAAATCTTATTCAGATACCAATACCGTTTAAATAGATTCATTGAAATTTAATACGTAATTTGTTTGTATTTGATTGGACCTAAGAACGGAATTCAGCATTTAAAAGGTTTATAGTAAAATATGAATAGGTGCTAAGGCGGATCAGATAACCAAATAGGCAGCCGTAAACGCGAGCCATTTAACCTCTCGATGTTTTAAATAGCGAGTCGTGGTCTTATTTAAAATTACTCTATTTAAAACTATGCTATTATGAATGTATATACGCAAGTGTGGTAATGTACTTTGATTGTTACCTGTGTATACAATTGGTTTGATTATTAAATAGTGACATTTGACAAAACAATGTTGTTAGCCGAATTGTTGATAATAATTCAATTTCAGTCCAGTCACTAGTTCAGCCATTAGTTCAAATGTGGTTTAGAGAGACAAGTCTGACTTCTGAAATCTAAATCTGCAAAAGTCAACTAGAAAGATGGTCAATATCAGAAAACGCACGCCACTAAAGAAGAGTTATTGCATAAACTCCATATTGGAATAGACTGTGATCCATTCAATAGCGGTAGAAGTAACGATATCTTTGGCCTACGGATAACCTAGATTATTAAAATTGACACCGCCAACTATGAAAGTTACTTGTCTCCGAATAATGAAAATCAATCAAATATTATGACATGGAGGAGAGATTCTAGAGACATTCTGCTTTATTACAGAAAATGTTATCAACGGCTATACCTTGAAACTGTATGAGTGTATAGCATATTGTTTATACAGTCGTTCATTTCTGAAACTGCATTTGTACTTGCTTAGCCCACTGTTATTCACGTTAACCGCATTATTATTGTTGTTAACGTCACTACAGCAGAAGACGGAGAGTACGAACAATACATGTCGATATTAGCAAAATAATATTTAATGCTCAATTATGACCTCTGGTATATTATATTAGTGATAAGTCACATGGTATTGAAACAAGAATAACAACGTTATGAACAAATATTTTCAATGTTTTGGTAGATTTTATATAGATGATACAATGTACAATTGTATATTACAAAAATAATGCAGACGATATTATGTGATCATCAACAACGACAACAATGTTGATATAAGCGGTCCATTATTCATTTTGTGATTACCGATTACATTCTGCTCAGAACAATCCATTGTTCTAGCCAATGTTATCCCGTTCATAAATTCATAAAATAACCATAAGTAATTGAAATATCAAATATTACAAGAACAGTGTCCGGTTTTCTAGTTCTACAATCACTGCAGGCTAAATTGACAATCATTGCAGCTGCAAAAACGCAAATTAATAAATTAAACCTAAATAGACGTAATTTTGTTTCTTGACTCTTACTATTCACTTTCTGGACGTGTGTCTGCGATAAAAACAATGTATTTATGAGATATATAACGCGGTGAGAGATGACAGTCTTTCTATGTGGGTCAGACGGGTGCCTGTTGCCCGATTCAACCCATCATGTGTTAGTCACTGTGCCATCTTTTGGCTTTGATTTAGAATGCAGTCCACGAGGCCGCTTTAAACACACATAGCCATTAATCAACACACCAAGCTACACACAGCTTATTACACCTGATTTAAAGACTTAAAACTCAACAACAAATTACAGCAAAAAGTTATGTACAAGGCGATTTGATTTAAACAAATTACTACCATGTAGGATTCGTCTCTTGCGAAATACATTTTCCAAACCACGGTACACTACCGGCCTCCTGTGGACACATCGTGTAGGTGTTAACTGGAATTAAAATAGCATTAGTAGTGAATTGTATTGTGGCAACAGATTCCTTGACATATGAGGACTTTTTATTTTATTTTAAATAATTGGATATAGATTTTGTTTTAACTGTTTTTGTTTTGTTTTAACAGATAATTAAATATTGCTTAAATTTTACAAAAATATCTGGGTTATTTCAGAAAATAATAATAATTTGTAAATACATTTTCCAAAGAAAAACAGAATTTAACATTCTTCTTGAGTACTAGTAATATATTATTTCAGATCGCATCAAGAAAGAATAATTTCTTTTTTTTAAAAAGAAGAAAAAAACCCCGCATCATCAGGTTTTTATCATGCAATACCACCGTATTTATTCTGATGAGTCAAACCGCAATCTGTACCCTACATCGTCACTTATACCGTTAATTACAAACCGAGACAAACCAGGTACAACAGCTGTGTTACATTAGATGTCATAAATAAAACCGTGTCTCACAGTTATCTTTGAATGAGTTGTCAGTTTTCGCCAGCAAATGTCATTTCGACTTCCGGAGAAGTGTATAGACGATTTAATCAAGTAGTAATTAAATAAATGTGTAGTTTCTGTCGAATAGTTACAAATTTGATTCCATAGCATTGCCATGTTGTTTTTCTATACCCAGAAAAAAAAATTAACGAGTTACGTGTATTTTTAAAAACAAAATATTTATTCTCTAATTGGATTGATTCCGTTGTCGATAGGTCAGATTCTCTTTCATTAATGGAATATATATATATATATAGTATATAATCAAATCTTAGTAACAGTGTAAACGTTTTAAAGCTATACATATATATATTTATGTTTATCGCAGTATTTTCCATTACGATATTTATTTATTAAAATACAAACTAAACTGGATTTTAACACAATTAATAGCAACTGGCAGACCGTGATATTTAATGTGACGGTTCTTTGAACTGCATATTTGGCCCATCCGGTGATTTTTTTCAGATAGTGAGCAGAATGTTTTTTTTAAAAATTGTTACATAACAAGCTGTAAATGTTATAAAAATGGTTTTACAACAACGACAGTAGATATTTTTCTGTACTACATATAGCCGGTGTATTCTTCTATGCTGGCAAATTAACCTATTCAGACTATACAACCCATTTAAACTACCCATTTACACAAATTCAAATAGTGTGTGTGTGTGTGTGTGTGTGTGTGTGTGTGTG
>JAOVYW010000054.1:3309941-3344244 GCA_025775045.1 Hiodon tergisus | reverse complement strand
ATAGATAGATAGATAGATAGATATAGTGAGTAAACAAATGGAAAGACATTCAAGCATTAATCTATCATAGAGATATGGATATTTAAATCGCGTGTTTGAGTTAGACCTGGACGACCGTAAATGAAATCATAAAAATATGCTTTGCTTTCAATCCCCCCCAACAGAGGGCGCATGGTGACGACAAACGTTCGTAGCAATTGGGTATTGTTTCTACCCTCTGGGATACTTTTTAAAGTTTTAGACTGCGGAAGATAACTCAAATTAATTTTCAACAAATAATCCTGTAGCACATTTTCATTTCAAGTGACCCACGAGAAGCTGTGGATGAAGTTCAGTGGCTACAAGGGTGAATGAAAATTCCCCCTTGTGACAGCAACAGTGATTAGTGCGGCAATGGTCAATGAAGTCAGAGTTTTGAAAACCATCACATGGAATGCCAGAAAACAATCAGCCACCAGCCATACCAAAGGAACCAATGTGTCCATTGACATTCCCCCTTTGGAAGAATTGGTATGGACCTCATCGGACCTATGGAACAAAGCACTGGGGGTTATTGCTTTTTATTAGTCTTTGTCATTGTGCCTGATCCCAAGACAATCCCAATAACCCGCTTTAGAGCTGGAAATCAAGTTGCTTTTAACCAATGTCTATCACCCACAAACAAATGGCCTGCTGAAGCAATTTAATCAAGCAAATCAAGTCCATGTTTGAACAACAGGATGACGGGAATTGGGACAAATGAGTCGATCCCCTGTTGTTTGCCATTTGGGAGGTTCCTTAGGCCTCTACAGGGGTTTTTCCCTTTTGAACTTTTTAAAGGTCAACAGCCAAGGGGGATTTTGAACCTTAATAAGGAAATGTAGGCAGAGAGTCCAAGGCCCAGTAGAAATTAAATACAAAATGTTATGGACTTTTAAGCCAAATTCAACCTACTGGGTCAATTTTTTCATTTACATCTGCACCATGATAACAAAGGCATCACATGCCAGCACCTTGTCGGCCATTTTGGATCTCAAAAACCTTCAGGGGGCATAGTTGACAGCCAGTTTACTAGTGGATTTAAAATATAAAATAGGAGAGTTTTTTAGTATGTTGTGCTGTTGGATTCAGCAATAGACAAGCCCAAAAACATTTAATTTTACCACAGACCACGCCCTTCTCTTCTTGGTACTTGTCAGCCTCAGACACGGCCCTCTGATCACGGCTATGATCAGGTACACACTCAGCTTGAGAAATAGGGGCAATGTGATTTACGCAATTATATTTAGCCTAAGTTAATGTTAAAATAATATAATTGAAATATGAAAAACTAGGGGTCGATTATTAGCCAATATTGCATTGCTAGCTATCTTATGTTAGCTAGGTAATCCAGCTGTTAACTTAACCCTAACTGTTTCCTATATAATAAAAGATATAAACAGCTATCTAGCAGTGTAGCTTGCTAACCAAATGTTCCAGTACACTGACCAAGCATATTACTAATGTAATTAAATCAGGGATGCCACATCACTAACATTAAATGTAGCCACAGATTTCCTCTGTTGGTCTATTGTTTCTAAAAGTCAATGAACTGTAACTAACAAGCAAGTTAGCTTATGCTAATTAGCTATGCTAATGACAGCGATGCTAATTCAAATAAATATTTGTATATTACATTATATTACATTGTACATTAAACTGCCAAACTTCTGTTTTCAGATGTTCACCTCTGAGATTACCTACTTCGGATAGGTCCGAGTGCTTTTTCAGACAGCTTGATTCTTCACAGGTTGTCAACATGAGGTCCAAGTCTTTTTGACCAAAATGGCAGACCAAACTTCATATCATTCGCTGACGTATGTGCAAACCATAAATACAACAAGAGACATGCATTCACACCTTCAACCCAAGGGACAAGCTATTATTGTATCACTGCCTTTTTTTAGTTTCAAATTGCCCATGCAGTGGCAATGGCCCAATGGTTACACAGTGCATTGGGGATGTAGGTTATGAGGTTCATTCCAACAGGAGGGTTCTCATCAAATATACCTACTCAACCTTGAGGCATGCAGAGGGGCAAAACACACCTTTATTTCTGCATTGTATGTTCCAGAAGATGGGCTAAGACCGGACCTAACACAACCCAGTCCTCTTCTGCCTCAGCAGCCATCCGACACAGGTGCAGCAAGCCGGGGTGGAGTGGTCACAAGTCAAATGGAATGAACTAACCAGATCACACCACATACACAACCTGCTAGGAATTGTACTTAGTACCCTCTTTGGAGGGCAACGATTACCGAAAGGTTAATTCCATTTAAAAGTTTGTGGCTTTTATACATACAGTAATACACATTCTCTGTAATGATGGTCAGAAGCACATAGCATGGATTCAACAAGACTGTAACCTTTAAAAACAAGGGTTGCCAATGAGTCATTATTAAAGAGTCAGAAAGGGATCTAGTGACAGCACCAGAATGTCACAGAATCAAAAAGTTTTTTAGGTAAATGAAAAGCAATATGGAATTGAATTACATATATAAATATATTGGTGTTGATGATGTTGGATAATACCCTTACTATTATAAGTGAATGACAAGAAGATATATGAATATAAAAATATTAATGAGGAACAGCATTCCTCTGCTCTGAATATCATTGATTATGGAACTGATGGTGATTTAATGGTATTATAATTAAATGAGATTGACTACACCAATGAATAGAAACAGGAATTGATCTCTAAAATAAAAACTAAAACAGAAATGATCTGGTCTTTTAAATACTAAACAACCGGTTTGGTTTGAACACGAATGTGAATGTTTGCCATTATTATAAAATCTACATATGAAAAATGAAAATCAATTTAACAAGATCACAAAAATCTAATAAAAGCAAAACCACTATTCAAAATATTTTCCTTTCAAATTATTCGTTAATTATCATTTGAAAATTGGTTCATATTGAACTAATGCATCAAAATGTTTTTCTTAGCTACCTAGCAGAATACATAGAAAATTTAATCATTTTGTAAAAAGCATGCGTAGCCTTGGTTTTATTAAATAACCTTTTTAAGAAAAATTAAAGCTGACTTTTTATAATCAAAAGGCACATATAAGGGTGATTAGTGATCTAACAAGTGTGTGCACTTTCATGGAGCATTCAACACAAAGCAATATCAATATAAAGAAGGCACAATCCATGATTTTGTATATGTGTGTGTGCGAGCACTGTATCAGCACTATTCATTTAGTGTTGTCTCAGAAGACATTTTGAGTTGTTTTTTTATAAATAAGATATCAATATTGTGCTTTCATGTCACTTTATCGGGCAAGCAGGACTGTGCAGAAATGCATCGCCCTCTCTTAATGGAAATTTAATCTCCATTCCAGATAGCATTACATTTGTAGAGCCTGGATTTGTTCCTGTGGGTTACTGTGGGTTTGGCACTTTTGGAGGTGGGGTAGTTGCTGGCAACTATTTGTTTATAAAACCCACTTGTTTGGGTACAATACTTGAAATAACTTCTATTCAGGAAACAGTGTGAATCTATGCAAAGCCTTTTCCCAAAGTCCTTTTGAAGCCGACAGCCCATTGAAGAAGGAGTAGAGGTGGATTAGCTTCTTTAGCAGCAGAACATTTCCGAGGGGGCTGATTATCTTGCCATTCATTGTTAAATCGAGCAAAGGAAGGCCTTGAAGGACTGAAAAGAGCCAAATAGGTGGGACAGAAATAAAACATCCACAGGAAGTCCAAAGCATGCTACATTAAGTTTTCCCAACATTTTTTTTTTTCACTTCTCAGAAGGTGCTGTGAAAAAGGAGATTAGCATACAAAATTAGAGGCATTGGGATTTGAGGGTGAATCACTTCATGTTTTCCCTCTGTCCCGACAAAGTTAATTAAACCAGTATTACACAGTGAAGAAACAACCATTTGTAAAAGCGTTAGGAATTCTTTGAGGATTAATATAAAAAGGGGCACTTGTAAAGGTGAAACTGAGAAAGGCGAGAAGGAAGGAAAAACATAATTAAAGAGTAACTCTTGTAATTACTTCGCCTATAGGTATCTGATCCAGACAAGAACAACAAAGACTGAATCACTGAAAAGTTTTATCCCTTTTACAAAGGATTAAATCATAATCATAAAATGAAATACAAGAATTTTGACAGATTCTGTTTTGCACAGGAGAATGATCCTGGACCACATAAAATAAATATTTGATCATGTAGAAATTGAATCTGGCTTCACATTTAAATCTGTCGATCAATATTGTTAAAAATGTTTCGGTTTTTTAGTTCTGTCAAAAATCTGAATTTCTCTGAATGCTGGATTTACACGGTGTGTCCTTCGCTGATTGTTGTGTACTGCATTTTAAGCACGTTTTTTTTGTATTTGGTCTGAATTCACAGGTCTGAATATATGCATTCCTCTTTGTATTAGACTATGAAAACCAGGGGAGTATGGGCTTCCGAATAAATAATTTTATTCATTTTAATCAAACCCAAGCAAACCTAACATTAGAAAACAAAGCAAACCTAGAAAACATTTGCTACAGGATAGTTTGAAATGTAAGAATCTGTAAAAGCAAAATTACCCTGGTCACTAGTTTATGTAAATGTGAACCATGTTTATACATTATACATTGTGAAAGTTTAACTGATATCAAATTAAGTTAAAGAAAGTCACTGGTGGATTTAAATACATAATTCATAAGAGCAATATGTTTTATTCAATAGCACAAATTCAGTTCCATATTTACAAGATGTTGCTGAATTGCTGAAACTGCTGTGGTCAACCCTTTTCTCTTTATGAACCCTGACAGACTTATGAGGTAGTGGCAGTTTGTCCATATTGTTTTATTTACTTGGTACTGTCATTACTGTACTTTTTAACTAATGTGTCTGTTACTCACTTCCAATGATTTTGAAAATTTTTTACCCACATGAAAAGTAAATGACCAATAAAAGATGGAGAGCATGGCGAGTTAATATTTTAAATACTACAGCATAGTTTTTAAAAACTTACCCATAGAACAAAGCTGTCATAGGATGAGGGTGAATTTTTAATATGATTACAGTAGACAATTAAAGTGTTAATGAGAAGAGATGATAACATTGCTTTAGAATATTTCTTTACTTGCAAAAGTTGGATATTGCTATAAAATAAAAAAAAATTTATAATAAACAACCCAATTGAGGAATGACCAGGTAATAAATTAACAATGTGGAAAGGGTTCAGTTTTATGTACAATTAAATACAGCATTAGAAATGGGTTGATATGGATATTTTCTATTTCCAATATTTTTCTTTCCACTGAATTAAAAAAAAATGTAAATCAAACCATAATTTGGATATTCAGGATTATATACACACAACTGTAAAACCTACTGTACACCTTTGCCTTTACATTTCTTTCAAACTGTAACAGAAAAAGTAAAAAAAACTTTAAAATGGTAGTTTTTGTAACAATTCAGCAGTTTAAATTGTGGGTTATTTTTATTTATGGAGCTTCAGTCTTCTTCATTTATTGTTTATTATTCAAATGCTAAATGCTATTCAAATGTTTAAGGCTACTAATGCATGGGTCAGTTAAGTTAGTGTTAGCTCATGAATTAGCTATTTTAGCTATTTTTCTTTATTTAATGGGAAATTAAGTTCCTTAGTAAAATATACCGTCAATGTCATGTCTCTCTAAAGGTTTATTAAATATCATGTAGGCAACCAAAATGGCCATATGTATTTAAATACATTCTCATCTCTCCATTTTAATATTACAAACAAGGCCTTTTGTTGCAGTCAAACAAATGTTAGCTATTTCAGATGAGAATTTAAGCAAATTCTAGCCCTGGCTTTGATTAGAGGCTATATAGTGTTATTGCAGATCATTATCCGCAGACACCATTCAACCAAAATTCCTCACCAATTACTGGTTATGAGAATGCAGGCCAAAACTAGTGCCAGCTTTATTCGTATCCACATATTCCCAGCACTAGTTCTGCACTGGGGGAAAGCTTCATTCAAAGGGTGAACTACACATAGCCTTATTTATTTGCAGTTTGTGAGGATTCTTATCTAAATTAATATTAATAACAGTATAATTTATATTTAGCTCACTTTTAACATTAAAGCCCAGTATATTTTTCATCATCTAATTCAGGTGCTATTATAACAAGGCAAAGGTTTAGAAGAGCCCTGAAAAAAAATAACATCGCTTTTTTTTTCCCACTGTTGAATGAAACCGCTTGATGAAAACTTCAAAAACCCCAAGTAAAAAAAACATCTTCCAATAAAATCCCTTTTTAGACATTGCTATGCAAAAACAGACAATTCTGGACCAGTCAAAAAAAAAATTCTGTCAATTTCAGCTACCACTTTTCAGCTTTGTCGACATTACTACTTCAAACACAATTAACTTTATTTTATGTCACAAAGGAATGAACTATAATTAACTTTATATTGAGAAAGTAGCCATTAAAAAAAATGTTTCAACTAAAGGACTATAGTGGTGATACTAGGTGAGTTTCAATGGTGCCGTTGTTAAATAAAATATAAAAAACTACTGTAGATTCTGTATAGTCCACTGGAATTTTTGGTCTCCATCTGGGAGCATCTGTGGGCTACCATTCATCATTATGACATTATACAATAATGCAATAACTCCTCAGCACAATGACGCACGCAAGTCAGTGTCACAGCCAACTTATGGCAAATTCACTGCAATGACCTGGTGCTTGTGAATCACGGACATCTGCAATTAGGTCCCAATTTTGCAATGTTGCCGGAGAGAACGAGGTCCAGTAGGCCATCCTGCTTTGTAAACTGTATTGCTTTCCCCAGGTGTTTGGTGGGAAAAGGCATTTACTATGTGCAAGGGAAACACTTGCGTGGATGAAAATGTGGATGCGCGGTGCAGGGGGGGCTTGCGGTCACTCCTTCTTTCTCAGCCGGGGACTCTTCCTCGGGGCGGTGCTCTCGTTCTTGCCCCCCTGACCCTTTTTCACACAGAAGTACTTTGTCACAGTTTTGTGGCACTGCTCGCACTTGACCGCACAGCACCAGTGAAACTTGCAGTTGCAGCTGGATACCATCTGGGCCTTGCGCTCGTCCACAGCCAGACCGCACTCCCCGCAAAGCCGCTTGCAGCTACGCTTCTCAAACTTGCTCAGGCTTTTGCCCTTCTTAACGCACTCGCGGCCCTCGGTGCCGGAAAGGCCCAGCGTCCGGTTCTCCAGGCAGTAGTCGGGGGAATCCTCAATGTGCACCAGCTCTTTGCGCGAGATAGAGCTGAAGGTCTCTGCAATGGCTCTGCGGCTCGCAGCGCTGTTCCCAGCACCCTTTAGGAGGTCCACCTTCAGGGCCCTGTGGTACTTCTCCTTGAGGTAGTTTCCCACCTCCCTGAACTCTGGCAGCTGAAGCCAGCATGTCTGAGTGGTGCAGCTCCCAGAGACACCATGACACTTACAGGTCCTTTGCATGGTACCTTTAACAGCCTGAAGAAAGAATATCTGACATTAACAACAAATACTCACTAAAGAGCTCAGTACCATCTATCCAAATCTTTTCTAATTATTACACCACCAACTATTTGCAGTTGTACACACTAAAGACACACAAAAACAGGACGTGAGCTCAAGATACTGTAATACGGTTAAAATATCAGGAGATGGAACGATAACTTAAACTGAACGGTTCCAGAAAACATCAAGCTGTAAAAATGTGTAATGTGTCGTTCAGAGCAGTGTAAGTTACTCATTAGCAAATATTAATAGTTTTTTTTTTCCATTCAAGTATCTATTCATCCAAAAATTCCTGCTTGTATTCAGGAGTTTTATCCAATTTTCAGTTTTGTTTTTCAATAGTTATATACTCCACCCTTTCACTTGACAAAAATAATGAATTGTTTGAAAGGAAGCTGGATAGGTTCAGGGTTCAACCTGGGTCTGCCTCAGACTCCTTCAATATTTCCTGACTTCAGCAGAAACAAACAGCTGTTATTTGAAAAGGGGTGCTTCTTTTTGTGGAAGCACTTTCTGTGGAGGTGAGGCAGAATCAAATATGTTTTCTTCTGTGAGAAAACCAAATAGAAGGTCTTTTGAGAAGGACATGAAAAAGGACTCCTTTAGTATTTTTTCAGTAACAATGATTCTCCAGGTGCCACTGAAATCCCCCCAAAAAATCTGAGGAGGGAGCACTGACAGCAAAAACAAAGAACACTTCAACTGTATGGTGGTTATCGCCATGGGTTTCTTACGTGCAACAAAGACTAACATAAATGTAAGATCCGTATTGCAAGAATAAAACTAAACACATTTAAAACTCACATAATACAGAACCTTCCCAATGTATGGCTCCCTAGGTCTTCTAATTAAGCCTTGCACCAATGGTCCCAAGAATCTTGAGTTGAAGTCTTGTCATAAAAGACATTCACAAGTAGTAAATAGGCCCTTCTGGTACAGCGCACACACTGTTATGAAGACGAGTGGCACCATACTTATACGGCTCTGAATAGGAATCTTGGGTGGTACGCCGTGTTTCTGAGGTTGAGGAAAATGGTAAAAAAAGGCCATTTACATTCAGCATCCATTTGGTGGCCTGGTAAGGGTTTGTAATCTCAGGCCCCACCTTGAGCTACAAGCGTTCTTCCAGCTAACACTCCCCTCCCAGGAGATAAAGTTCTTGAGATTCTGTAGTGACTGCTTGTGAACTGGAAAGCAAAACATCAGACTTCCGTCACTTTCCTCGAGTAAAGGCTGACCCGCAAGGGAGGTGGACCGCTTGAGGTACCTTGCGGCCTACTTCGTTGTTGTGCAGGTTCATGGCAGCCCGTGCATCCTGTCCTGTCTCTAAGGCATCGACAAATTGCTTGGAGATGGCTTCCCCAAAGCTCAAGTTGTCACTGCAGCCGCCCCACAGCCAGCCTTGGCCCCCTATGGATGACACTGAAGTTCTCAATTTTTATATCAGACAAATTCAATACAGTAATAAGCTGGGTTATAATATGTAGTAACATATATGTAATATATGCAATCATGATATATTTTGCATGACATGCTTAAATTGTTCAGTTTTTCCCTATTTCTGCATGGCATAGGTTTTTTTTTTAAACACACATTAAACCTAAACAATTTCACTGCTATGAATACTAAATGTAGTGTTAAATTTCAAATTAAAATCTAAGTAAAGAAAAGAAAAGGTAAAAGTAAAGCAAAAATGCTTTGCCACCAAGTTGTTGGCCTTGTTTCTTTGGTATTTTTTAGTCTGCACTTTACAATAAAACATTTTTGAGGTTTTTATATTTCTCACCAAGTTGCCCATTCCTTGTGTCATCACAACCACAGCTGTCGAAGTCTCCTAGACTGCAGTTCCTGGTAAGGGTATACATGACTCCCGCAGAGCTGATGGCATGAACAAACGCCGCCTCCCTGTTAGCTGAGGATAAAGTGTCTGTATGAGTGGGAATTAACCAGGACCTGTAGATATACAACTGCATTGTGAATATTAACCAGGGCTCAGGAGATGCATCCATTGCACTCTGAAAAGCCTCTTAATTAGAATCAGGTCATCACTGAACTGTGACAGATTCACCCCTCTCTCCTGCACATTTCACAAATTCCCCGTCAATGGATCTCACCGCAGCCCTTTGACCCAAGCCCTTATCTATGAGGACTATTTCTTTTTTTGTCTTTCAATGTGGTGATATCCTTTCTCTACCTTTTCTTTCTGCTAATTGGCAGAAAGAATTTGTTTCCTTGGGAATCCCATGTTTTCATTAGTGGTGAATGAGGAAAGAATTGGTTAAATTGGTTTGTTTGAGGTGAAGAGTTAGTCTGCTCAACCTTGGCTGCACTGGGGATCTCGTTTTATATTCATAAAATGATCCTTTGATTGGCAAACAATATACACTAAAGGACAGACATTTCACACTGTCCTTTAAAACTCATTGGCTAATATAAATTCTCGAATGTATTTGTGTATAGTAAACAAGCCTACAATCAAGTGAAACTGAGGTCATGCTATTATTAGTGTGATATAAAAATTTTCTATTCTTACCACTCCTGAGTCCACTGTGAGTAGACAGCTGCAGTGTCCTCTCAGGGCAGTTCCAGCGATCCCAGGCAAACTGGTATTTACATTCCTCTATTCCACTCTGAGCCCCTGCAGCCACACTGCTGGAGTAGATCAAATATGCCTAAACAGTCAAAGAAAACAAATCACTACCTTGGTCTTGGTCAGCAAAGCCAATTAGGAGAAAACTTCCAAATTAAGATATATATATATATATATATATATATATATATATATATATACACACACACACACACACACACACACACACAACAGTAGCACTAACCTAAAGATATGTATATAGCAATAAAAAAGTTGTTGCTTTATTATCAGACAATAACACACTGTTGTTTATGTACTCAAAATTTTTGGGAAAATCAAACAGAATTGTGTAATTCTCATACTTATTTTAATATTTAAAAAAAGACTTAATATAACATGGTGTATACTGGTCATTGGAATTCCATAGGAACATTATTGTGCAGACATTAAAGGAGGAGTTCTAGAATTTGCCAATTAATATTAAATTACTTTGCTAAAATAATGCACACTTAATTCAATCTTTGTTACTTATATTTTCTCATTTATGGTATTCTCCCATATACACTTCATGAATCAATGCTCAGACACGGCAAAGAAAATATCACTTTTTGGCTTTGACTTGGTTTTCTCTCACTAGACGAGACCTCTGGATCGTCAGTGATTCATACTAATTTGTCTCAAGTGGACCCTGAGAGACTGAACCACAATCTCTTTCACAGGCGTCTGGTTTGCTAATGATGACCACCCACCAGAGTACTACATCCCCTCACATCTCTGACATATACAATTAGGAATCTTTTTTTCAGGGGTAGACGTCTAGATTTCAAACTGGGAAATGTAGAAAATATTGGGCAGAATTCTCTTCTTTTGGGGGTTTCAGACAAGGTGACATAATTTATGTTGAGTTAAAGTGGTGAAAATGCATGGGAATGATTAGTCCGCCTACATCCGCCTCGTGTTTTTTAATGGAACTGCTTTTATAATCTCAACCCGAATTTGGGTGAAGCACTTTGCACAGAAAAAGTGAAACCAGCAACTTCTAAAATGCAGTAAAATGTCCATAACTTTTGCCTTTTCGTGAACATGAAGATCGGAGAAAAAACAAAGATCAAAAGAAGAGATTTGGCTTACTTTTGGGCCAGTCATCAGGAAATTATTCACTGACCTGGAAGATAGAGCAGCCCATTAACTCAGAGAAGCACAAAACCTCTGGAATTTATACATTACATCTTTCTGGTTTTAAACTAACTAGAATAGTGTCATAATATTCTCTAACCACATAAAAATCACTATCAGCTCTGGTTGAAAGCGTTTATTTCTAATTGTTATTATTTTACATTAATATTGACTGTCAGACAGACATTTAATTGTAGGTTTTAAACAAATAAAGATTTTAGTCTATGTCCACAAATAACCATGTGTCATAATACAACTTCAGAAGTCAGATTAACAGAATTCAGAATTAACAGTAATATATCCTGAAAAAGTTAACCACAGAAATAAACTCTTTTTAAGAAATAACTATCAAAACTCTTAATGAATATGGCACTACTAAAAATGTAGAAGAAAAAAGAATTTGCATGAAAAGAATCCTGAGATCCATTAGAGATCAAATAAATTGACAAATACTGTTTAGAAAAAAAATATTGGTACATTTGTTTATTTTATATATAAAATGTTAACGTCAACAGTAATCAGAGTGCACATAATTCAAGTTCCATTAAAAAATAAAACATTTTCAGTAATTTTTTACAAACTGATCTAATTATGTAAAACAGGACAATTAACAAATGCTTAGCTGAAAACTAAAGTTTGTGTGATTAAATATATAATGTGATTAGGCTGTACAATTAGAAAACCTGTGGCCGAGAGCGCCCGATTCTTTAATGGTTACTATAGTCACTGGGCAGCTAAAGTGAAATGAATAAATTAAATGAATATCAGTATATACTAATCTACTTGTATTAAATTAAACACTGGCTAACCACATTGTATTTAATTTAGTAAATGTTTTAACATATGTATCACTGTTTTCAAGTGAAACTTTTCAAATACTTGAGCTTGAAACCAAGAAACCAAAATGTTTAAAAGTTAAAACTTACCACGTGCAACAGGACTTCATTTGGGTCATCAAAATGAAAATGTAATAACATACTTCCAAATGCATAAACATTCTGGAGTTTTCCTTCCTGCAACTCTGAGGGTCTCTTGCAGAGGGATATATACCTGTATGCAGAACTCCGAGGTTAGGGGTCTCATGTGAGATGAGAGGATTCTGAAATAGACCTGCACTCATCTCAACAAGAGATTATCTACTTAATTACAGATTTTCCCCTTCTTGCTCTTCCAGCCAATCAGAACTGTGGTACCAGAGGGAGATTGGGATGATCAAAAGAACACCCTAGGCTGTTTAAAGACAAATAGCAACAAAGAGCTGTCAGCATCGAAAGCTCTAAAGTAAACTGATATGAAATCAAATAGAAATGCAGATCTTCCCTTGCTGGCTTTATCATTTCATTAACAACACTGTTTGAAAGCACTTGCTACAGAAGCGTGAACTAATGGTTTGAGATCATGAGTTTTATCTGGTGCACCTTGCCAAATTGTTATTTGTATTTTACGTTTTTTTTCTTTTTGTTTGACTGTAAAAGTTGTAGAAGAAAATAAATATTTACCAACAAGATGTAATTACGTAATTAATAATTTGGTCAAACACACCTTAACATGATACATTTTAAGCAGTTTAATCATCTTCTATTTATTTAACACCAACAATTTAGACTTTTCAGATTGAAGTTAAATGAATTGCAATAATCAAGTTAAAATAATTTACAGACAATTTATTTGCACACAATTCATATTTGAGGCAAAGACTTTTTAAGGTTGTGTTTATTTTTTTTAAAGTGCAGATTAAAGAGTTCCAAGAATTGATGTGAATTGAACAAATTCACGGTGTACAGCTTCAGAGAGACTGAGAGAAGGGTGAAGAAGCTAAGTTACACTAGGACAAGCTGAGACAGAAGAGAAGTTGACACAGAATTCGACACATCAAATCCAGACTGAGGCACTGCAAAGAACCAAGGATGATCATTTATAGCTTTTAGAGAATGGACTTTAACAACTGGCTTTCCCTGAATCCAAGGTTTCAATTTCCTAAGGAAATAAAGCAACGTATCAGTCGCTTAAGTAACCCACCCATTTAATTGTACAACTATTTTACGGCTAAACACGCAAAACAATGTTTCTATGTTATCTCTCAAAAATCAACACAAGTTCACAGTGGGCAGTATGTGGAAACATGTCGACTGGTACAGCCACTGTTGGCCTAAAAGGATCTCCTGTGAGAGATTTCTGGCTATGTGCGGGGCAGCAAAGCTCTATGAAGTTTCTCATGGCTTCCCCTTTAGGCTTGCAGGATATGTAGACGAGCCTACGAATCGCGGGATGATTCCGTAGGGCCCGTATTACCCTGTAGTGCAGACCAGCTCGAGATGGGTTTACAACAGCTGTGATGCCCTGTTCAGAGCTCAGTGTAGGAATTAATGCCGGGAGAACCACCTCCGCTTTCCCTGGCAGAAACTCACAATTACGGACACTGTTGAGGAAAGCATTGTGCTCTGCATCTCTCACTGCTTGCTCAACAACTTCAATTCCAATGACCCTTTCCACTTTGGAGGATAAAGAGATGCCAATGGCCCCCGTACCACTGCACACATCCAACAGGATGCCTTTCCCATTCGCATGAGTCAGCTCCCCCACTGTGTTGTACAGGACCTCTGCAGCCCCAGTGTTCACCTGAAAGAAGGCATCTGCAGAGATGCGAAACCTACACCCTAGCACCTCCTCGTAAATATGTGACTTCCCTTGCAAGAGCTGATAAGGGGAGTCCTCGTTACTGCATCGAGTCATGGATGTCTCCTGGAAGTACAGAGAATCAAGCTTGCAGGCTGCTCCTGGCCCTTGGCTGAAGAAGTCCACCAGAGCTGCCTTATGAACACAAATCTCATCAGGAGCTAACCTCTGGGGATGAAAGTACACTATAGCCATTGTGTCTCCAGAGGTATTAGTCCTTATGGTAATCTCTCGCCAGTGACCTCCTTCATGGAACAGGACACAAGGCTCTAGTGGGGAAACACGGATAAACTCCTCATAGTATCTTGCAACCAGCTTGTGTTTCTCTGGAATGTTCAGGAGGTGGTTGCCATTGATGCAAACAATGTTCTTAGCTTTTCCAGAACCCACATAGAATCCAACAGTCTTTGGGTTGCCATCTATACCTCTGTTAACTGAAAAGGTTGATTTGTTTCTGTATCCATCCCTCCGTGGTGATGGACGTATAGGCATTAGAGGGAAACTAAGATGACCCTTGGTCCAACCTACTGAGGCCTCTGTTCTCTTCACAAGATCGCACAGTTCAAGAAGAATTTTCTTCTGTTGCTCCTGTTTCAGCTCGAGCTGCGCTTCGTAACTAAGTCGCCACAGGGGAGTAACAGCATCAGCTAGTTGTTCTTCCCAGGACAGGCTCTCATTACCTTGAGGGTTTCCCCTTTTGTTTTTCTTTGGCAACGCTCTTATACAGTTTTTCCGATCACTGAAAATGACCCCATCTTTTCGTGCACTACTCAAATTTGCACACCGTAGTAAACCCGCAAATCTATATTTTAAACATGGAATAACTTTCCCAAGTTTTATAGATATTAGAGCCATGATATCTACACGCGTAAGAAATCAAACTTAAACTCGTGTTAAATCTGACATTTTAACCGACATTCTCATTTGTTAATCAATTTTTATGTTATATTAAACAATCAGTAAATAGAACTTCAGCTTGCTACCGTTTCAATGAACTGTTCAGGGGTGATTTTAAGTTGACGTATTATTTACGCTCCTGTGCGATTGCGGCCCAATGGTCTGACATCATCTTAGAGCGCTCAAGACCAGTTCCGTATAAATTCTGGGGTGTCCGGATGGTGCAGTCAGTACCGGGCTGTTATCTTTCGGGAGTCTAACCATGAGTATTACTTAATATGGAGTATTACAATCAGCTTTTCCGCTTGTGTTGCACAAATAACTATGTAAAAATGTCAGTTGTTAAATTAACGTTTTCATTTCTTTATCCTAAATTTGTTCATAGATTATAGCTTGGACCAAATAAAAAAATTGCAACACTCTAATCGCGCTTTATATAACTATATTTAATCAATTTTATTTTTACAAGAATCAATACAGTTTTTGAGTTATCAAAGATTCCGTCCTAACTTAAATGGAAAGTAGTACTGGAACAGGCAGAGGCGCAGTATAGGAGTTATTCAGTATTTAAGGATTTGGCGACAGATTCCTGTTTATAACTTGGATTAGCACATATTCAGTGAATGATTATATGTTAATACTTTGTGGTTGTTCATCAAAGTATGTACGGATAACATTATTGTTTCATTTAGCAGCTTTTGCTAAGCTTGGTTAACTTGGTATACACAGCTTGATGCCCCTGTCCTGCAAAATTTGTACATAGGTACCCAGTGACCATTTCGGTGGCAATTGTGTTAAAGGAGACCTTGGAAGGGTGACTAAACAGCAAAGGAGAATACAAAACACATGGTAAAACCTTACACCTCAGATCTGCTGATGCTTTAAAGGAAAGCAATCGGGTTTTTCTGTTGTTGACAGTTATGCTATGGTTATCTTGTGCTATTTTCAGAATGAAATATTGTAAGGATTGAGATTAAACAAATATACTTCAAAAGATTATCTTGCAGGGTACTGGCATAATTCTTGGTGGTGAGTGCTCAAGTTCTGATGTAACCACTTGTAGAATAGCCACCTATACTAGTATCAATCAATCAATTTTTTTCCCCTTCTAGTACTGTAATACATTTCATTCTTTGTATCGCAAATTATTTAACTGCACTGTCTGGGGCACTGGAAAAAAACAACAACATACGTTTATTTCTTTTTTCAGTTGATTTGCAGTTATTGCCATTTTTTTACATTTTTAGAAAATAATCTTAAATACACTTTCTTAATACTTCCTTTATTTAACACTGGAATGATTTATTTTGTCACTACATTGTTTTCAACAATATTTCCTTTAAATTGGATATAGTGAAATGGTTTTTGTATACGAAATTTGACAGTATTTTACCATTTTAAGTATTAATGTTTGGTATTCTATCACCAGCTATTGAGCATTGAGTCACAATGTTTAATAGGTATAAATACACCTGATGCACTGCAACATAAGTCAGTTAAAAAAAATACCCCCCCCAGGACAAACATGGATTTTCTTCCCTTCCTATTCAGTGTTTGATAATTGGTGTCAGCCAATATTGGCAGTAAATTAACCAGGTGTGTCTTGGCTTTGTCTTTGTCTTTGCTGTCACAGTTTGCTTGTCAGGTGCTGCCTAGGGCTGGCCTGCAGCCGCCACACCCTTTTCACCTCATCGCTTGCCGTATCCAGCTCCTGGAATACAATGGAATTCCCGGTCAGAGCAAAGCGTCGCAACAGAGGCTCCAACACTGTGATTGGAACACTGAAGTTGAGGTGTGGATATGTTATCTCCGCCACAAAGTCCCGTGTGTTGCTGGATACAAGACCTGCACATTGGGAAAATAGGGGATCATGAGATAACAAGTATAGATACAATACAACAAGATAAAAACAGCAAACACTACTGCAACTGTAACAGAAACAGAATACAGGGGGATTTTTTAAAATAAAAAATATACAAATATTAGGCTGAATATGGCTACCCACTAAATCCCTGCCATAGCTGGTAGAGGCCGAGCATGGTCATTTAATGTGAAGACACCAGTTAAGTGCAAGTTAGTAACGCTGAAGCACAAGTAGTAATGGTGTTCAGCGGTGCACTACAGCTTTAAACCAATAGGTAATACCAATTGAATATATGGTACAATAATTTCAGATAAACTGAGGACTTCTGTTTAAAAGGCTTTGCACATCAATTATTTAATGACAGAACAAATTGTGGTAACCTAGCAGTTCTCCAGTGCCTGCTCGAACTACAGCACCCCCGCTGGATCCTGCCTGTACTGCACATGTAGTCTGCAGCATCACTGGTTGAGAATGGCAGGTGATTGCTCTGGAGAGAATCCCAGAGGTAACAGAGGGTCCACAACTCTGACCAAACACACCATAGCTTATGACATACACATCTTCACCTGTACATGCAAGTGGAAAAAAATACATTAAAAACAGCAGATGTACATTAGCAGTGATGATACTCTTCCCCATACATCTTCACATGATAAATAAAAATGAAAGTATACAAATGAATTGGCTGAATGACAAGATTGTTCCCAACTTGCATATAGTCTCTCGTTTGTGCCACTTAAATGCCACTTAAATTTGCTCACGGAGTGAAGCACAGAAAATGTTTTATGGCAAGACAAGTCAACTTTATAAACACCAAATCAGCAAGGCTCCATTTAATCAGTCCTACCTGGTTTGAAAGAAGAAGCTAAAGCTGGGACAACTGTATCAAGAAGATGATCTTTTAGCTGCACCACTGCTACATCATAGGCTGATGAACCCTCTGTGGCATACAACACTTCACCCGTTACAGCAAAAAACCTGAAGGCATAACCAACCTTTTTTTAAAGATCCAATATTAAACTGCATGCATTCAGTAACCGTCAACATTGACGTCATTTAAAAATATATTTTTTTTTAGATATCATTCCAGTTCGGAAACATTCATATTGTTAGTTACATAAACATGGAACAAAACAGGCATGGGTTCGACTACATATTTTCAACAAAAATGTATCAAGTGAAATACCTTTTATTAGTCTTGAATTTCACAGTAACAATGGATTTTCCATTCAAAACATGTCGGCACGTCAGTAGCAGCTGAGAACTTATCAGAATTCCTGAGCCCCAGAACTGGCCACTCTCAACTAAAGCCACTGTCGGAAAATGTTGCATGGAACATTGGCTTTTACTTGGCAAGGCGTCATCTGCCAGCTGTGCAGATAATCCTTTCAGTGGGGTCTGGAGTTTCATGAACTGCACTACGTTCTTCAGGATCAAATTAAGGGAACACACTAAAGTAAGGCCAATCCATTCACCTGATTTCCAGCATAAAGGAGAGACAATCAAGCCCACCAGGAAAGTATTCCCTCCTTGCTTAAGAAAGAGCCCCCCGCCCTCCGTGCCTGGTAGGCAGCGGGCATCTGTGAGGATAACTGCATGATCCTCGCCGGCTATGTTGCTTACTATACCTTTGCTTACAGTGCTCACAAAGAGATCAGGGCAGAAAGACCCAAATGGACAGCCACAGGCATAAACCTCAAGCCCCTTTTCCAGACGACAGCTGGAAACACAAAGGACAGATCCTCCACTTTCTGGTTTTACCAAACCTGGTGCCCTAAGTACAGCAAACCAACTTAAAAACTCAGAATCTTTAATCAGCTCACCATCCTCTTCCCCAGTGTAAAAGCTCCACTTGTCCACTCCCTTAAACATTTTAAGGAATTCTGCCTGGAACTCAAGGCAATTGACCAACATAATTAACTCTGCATTTAGACTGTAGAGTTTGTTATTGGCTTCACTTGAATCAGGTGTTCCACAGCAGTAATTCCTTGCATGCCCAGGATGCATTGGCTGTTGTATGAATATCTGGATTTTATTTCTGAAACAATGTGGTAACAAGAAATGGCAGTCTGAGGAAACTGACTCTTTATTAGTAAGAAAGCGTGAAAAGACGAGGCCGCTACACAGCACAATGCCAGTACGATTATTCAGAACAGCCCCACTGCAGCTCAGCCGCTTTTGCGTCGGACGTCCAGGAGTTTCACCAGAATTATATGGCTTATCATTATCCACGTATTTTTCTAAAGATTCAAAAACAGTGACTACACAACAGGCAGTCTCTATTGCTTTCATAGTTGCTCAAAAACGTGAATTTTGAGTACCCGACTAGTTTTAGTTAAACGAATAAGTATAGCCCTCGTTAAGTTAACCCAGTCGCTATTTAAAAAAAAAGACAAATTCGTATTTGAAATCGGACTAGTACTGAAATAATTCTCCAAAATAAGTGAAGTACCAGCTAAAAACTGCTTTCTTCAAGCCATTTCTATAGTAATAACTTTACACGAACATCCCCGCAGTTCGATAGAAGCTGACCCGCTTGCTCGAAGTCAGAACATAACGAATTTTTCGAAAATAATAATACAATCGTAGAAGGTTTACATAGGTCTCAAAATACTTAGACTGATGTCCGTATTTGTAACCACCACGAACTTTGCTTCTACAACGCTATTTACGACATATCTTCCGGGTTGAATTTCAGTTCAATGAACCTAGCGAGGTCATGGAACGCCTTTTCGTTTTGCAACATGATTGGCTAATTTATATACAGCACATATCAGTAAAATTTGGATACTACATCAGGTCTTCTTCAAAGGCAAGACGATGAAAATAAACCCCCTATAGCAGTGGTTATCAAACTTTTTCCAAGTGCAAGTCTCAAGGGCCGTATATCATTTACATATGACGTCATCAACGCAAACCAACCGGATTTAATATTACGGTATTAATAATTGTTATTAATATGAATATCGTGATACCTAGACAATTACATTTAAGCAGAGTATAATGCTACTCATTGTTATGTATAGTCCTGGTAAGCATGAAGAGTCAATTGTAATTTTCAGAGATTTTAATAATACATCAAGGAGGACATGCAAACAATGCCAGCGTGTTACATTACACACAGCCTTTAGTGTTGCCTATACACTTGTTCTTCATCTTTTATAGGTACTAGCATATGGAACCACAGTGCTATCTCGTGGACAGTAATTACTTATAAAAGAACACAATACTCGCCATTAATGGGACACCTGATGTCGGGAGCTGACCCATTTGGTGAAATTCGGCTAGAAAGGAGTCACAGCACAATGAAGTTGCGACTGTAAATTGCAGTCTGTAAGACGCGCACGGAAGCGTGACTTAATGCGCGACATTGCAGAAAATGTGCGTTCGCAAATGTATGTTGATCCAAATATGGAATATGGACAGTTCAGCTATCGCATTTTTTTCAAGATTAGTTATCTCGAGAGCTTTGCCCTGAGATCCTCATTTTCCACATTTCGTTTCTCTCCCCTAATAACAAATTTGTCCATTTTGATTGCTAATTTTACCGAACTAATGGCTGCTGGTTTTAATTCTGCCAAAGCGCGCGCTTGCATGTACTCGTTAACTGCGTAATTGCGCGAGGTACGTGCTAACATAGCAGATCTGCACATGTCTAAAAATAATATATGATTACCCAAATTATTTTATATGACGAAAAAACGTTATAGTTCAAACTTATATTTGTTTAATACATATATAATTATTTTTAAATTAATTTTAAAACGAAAAGGAATTGTAAAACTGTAAGTTATTATTTAAATGTGGGTGGCATATCGTGGGCCCCAATTCCATGCGTGACGGGCAGCAAAGAACCAATGCCCTATAGTCTCACCAATAATATTTAGGGTGAAATTGTATCATTGCAGATATGACTTAAAACTGGTTGTTCAACTGAGTTTTTGGCTTGTAAAGATAAGGGTTTACAAGACGAAACAATTGTTATAATAATAATACAGAATTATATTTTATTGAAAATATTTTTGTTGTCAGTTGTCTCCCTGACCTTCTGTAGTGCGACTCCTACCTGAGAAAGATATCGAAGATGACGGATCATCAGCAGCACAGCTTGAACACTTTTTCCCAGGTACTACACTTCCAGATGACATCCTTTTAAACAAACGAAGCATGTACAAAAAACTTTACCTTAACCAATTATCTGTGGAATATATCCATATGAGTGTCTTTATCTTTGTAGGGTATGCAATTGACCATGTTACAATAATCCTGATGCGATGTTAAAACTCCCAAAACTCGACGCCCAAAGTATCTGTGAAAAAATTTCAGAATCAATGTTGTTTCAAAGTTATCTTGTTGTTATTTCTCTTGTTGTTTAGTCACTTAGATGATTGCGTTCTTCAAGAGGACATAATTCATGTTTTGCTGGTATTAACCGAGAGAAGTAATGTTTGCAAAGAAGTTAACTACATAGACACATAAATACATAGTCTATACAACCCTAACCCAAAAAACTGTACTGTAGAAAGGTCTTTTTTTAAGGCTTTGATGAAGCACACCTGACTTCTGGTGAGGAGCCCTCTGCCAACTGGTAGACAGCAGACAGGAAGTGGCTAGTGAGATCACTTTTGCCATGCAGGCAATCAATGCCTACTCTTTCCACAAGTTTCTCCAGCTGCTGGACAATGCACTTCCTCACATTAGAGTTCAAGTGGCTACACACACACACACACACACAAAAAAAACACAAAAGGTATCAGTCAAAGCTTCCGATTGATGCGATTTTATTTAAATGTTAAAAATTTTACATTTTAAGAAAAGACGTGCTGGTCTCCTTGGGAAGTTTCGAGCCGTCTACCTCAACTGTACACCAGTTGAACATACATTGGCGTCAACGTACCCACCCCTGACGTAGGGTCTCTTACATACGTATCACGTTTCTTACACGCACGCGATTTTGTATTTGGGACAGTCCATATGTGTGGGGGAGATCAACTTGTGCGGGTTAACCTGAAGTATGATTTTAACTTTTCTTGAATTCTGATTCTAACAACATTCATGACAGTTCCAAGATAAAGCTTTTGTGTTGGGGTCCCATCTGTTCCTGATATTCACACACCGTACAACGTTTGGCAGGTCGGGTGCCAAATAAAACAGTAAATTGTAAGATTAGATCACCAGACTTAGGTTTCCAAAATATGTGTTGTTATCAGTGCTAATATTAGAAACAGATAAAATCATCCTTTTATAATAAGGGAAATAGGTGATGCTTATGGATTTCCTGTCGGTTTGCATTCTGCATTAGTTTTGCTGATGTGGAGGTCACACACAAGCCTTACAACCAGAGAAACCCTAAACTAAAAAGAACTTATTAAAGACCTAAAGAACCAAATAAAATTACAGCTAGCTAAATTTGTGGCATACCAGGCCACCCTGCACAGTTCTACAGGACTGACCCCAAACATGGTGCTCATGGGTTTAGAAATCATGGAACCCCCTTGACCAAGTTTACTTTACTCTGTGGTTCCCCCTCACCCAGTTCAAGGACCGCAAACCAATAGTGTGTCATATCAAAAGTAGTTCCAACTTCTATTCAACTAGCATGAATTGGGGGGCTTATCATTGACGCTTCTCACTCACCGCAGAACAATTTCAGTCATATTAACTCGCTGTATCGTACACATCTGACATTGTTTCATTAAAGAACTGCAAAGGCCAATCGGTCAACAATAAGCATTTATTTAAGCCCTTGTCACAACATTGCATACTGTGCCCAAATTTTACAAGATTTTAAATTGTATGTAACACAGCAAGGAAATTTCAAATAAATCCTCATATAAATTAAGTGAAAACAAAGACTTACCTTGCTGTGACTTACATTTTACTTCGCCATTAGTTTTATTTATTTATTTTTATTTATTTTTTAACTGAAAACAAAGATCTTAATTTGTCTAACACACCCCAAAATAGCATATTAGTCCAATTAACATACAGCTGAAAGTTTGACACAAACGACAGCTCTGAACACACCCCCTCTGGTATCCATCTTGAATTAGTTCTTCTCATAGTAGAACCATTTATCTACTGAAAATAGAAAGGAAATTAGAAAACAGAAAGTTATTTTTTTCCTTCAACTAGTATATTAAAACGACCTGATAAACCTGATCAATCAAAATAATATACTATAATTTTGTTCAAAGATCCTCATATCTCATATCAATAAAGAACAATGTTGAAACTTCAGCATCATTTGCAGTGTTTTCTTGTTTAGGTTTAAGAGATCCATGTTCCTGTGTGTATTTAATGATTAATAATAGTTTCTATCTACAAAGAAGAACCTATATATTGAGAAGAAAATGTACTACATACCTGAAGATGGAACAGGATCTTTGTTTCCACAAGGACATGTCTACAAAATTAAATAATTGAATACATAATGACTGACAAAGACACATGACATAGCAAATAGTAAATAAAAAGATCAAATGGTAATCAAAAACTTACGGCTTACGTTTACATTTTTTATTATTATTAGACATTAATAAGTGAAAATAAGTGAAAACCAAGATTAGAAGAACTGATAAGCTTCCGTATGTCTTACCGGCTTAAAATACAATATATTAAACAACAAAAAAAATAATACTCACATCATCAACAATAGTTTTTGCCTCGTCGTTTGAGCAGTGGAATGGACTGCTTCCGTCCGAGACACAGGTGTTCTTACTGAATTGAAATAACCGTAAACAAATTCAAAACTAAATCTTGTAAAAATGATCACACTTAAACCAGTAAAGACCTAATTTGCAACCGATCTAGGCAAGTAATGCCTCCACGTAATCATTGAAAATTGAAAAGTATGTACAGCTGTTAATTTAAACAATATTTCACATCAAGTAACAATATAAAACTTAAAAGATGTTACACAATCAATTTTACGGCTGCTGGTACATATAAATTTACAATATTTAAAGAAAGGCATATAAAAAAAAACATGCCCCACGCAGTCCCTACTCACCAGTTCAGTTCTCCAGCATTGGTCCCCTTAGAAACCAGTTCTTTCCAGTGGCAATGGAGTGTCTTGATTATATCAATGGCAAATTTCTATAACAGAAAACGAAATTTCCAAATTTCATAAGATTTTACAGCACTCGCCTAGTAAACCACAAGCTCGTGATTACACATGTTGAACTGGATATATGAATTTACTGAGTTAAGTTTGGATTCAACAAATATTTGTAAAGCTGAATCTATAGTCAATATTTTCCATTTACAAACTGTTACAGAGAAAGTGTGAATAAATTAGGCAATGCACAAGGGTGGATTTAAATTGTAGAAATAAATAATAAATGGTTATGAATAATCACAGCTGCTAATTTTTTAATCAAATGCTACAAGCAAGGGCGTATCAGGTTCGAGAATGGCCAAATAACACTCCAAGTCTGGCCCAGACAGAGAGGCAATAGCCCCCAGGCTGTGGGGCTATGCCTACAGTCCAGTCTGAGAATGGCCCAAGACCCGCCCTCAGGAGTCCCTAAGAACATGACAGGCAAGCTGAGGCTTCTTCTTCAACCAGGGCATGCCCTAGATTGCAGGTCTCGTGGCTATGTGCCACATACTCTTAAAGGATTCAAAGATTCTTCATTTTCAATCACGGTAATACCTTGTCTTTGAACTCTCCATTGAACGCAAACTGGTTTTCAGGTTTCCCATCTGGTACTTTGTACCTTCTGAACCAATCTACTGTGGCCTCCAGGTAGCCGGGCTTGAGTCTTCTGACGTCACCAATATCTAAAATGAACAGATGAATACTACAATGAGAAGAGCAATATTTGTAAAAACTGCTTTTAATAGAAGTATCTCCGGATTGCAAAGTCCTAAAACAAATCCATACCATTAAAGTCATTTGCGTCGGGATCTTCGGTATTGATTGCAATGACTTTCCAGTCTGTTTCACCTTCATCAATCATTGCCAGAATTCCCAAAACCTTCACTGTAATTACTTCTCCCTGGGTACACACCTTAAAAATGAAAAAAACACAACGTCATTGGGAATGAAAAAAAAACTTCTTTCCAAATGGTGAAAAAGGAATTTAAAATAATTTTCTTTGTCGGCTAGTGTTTGGCAGGAGCTTCATCTGCTAAGGAAGCTCAATGATGCTTCACAAGCAATGGGGGCTAATGGGGGTGATGTCAGTAGAGGGAATCACATCATCAGCCAAGGGCAACAGCGGAATCAACTAGGTGCGAGTTGATTGATCGAGGAGTGGTTTCGTATTCATCCGACAGAATTCTAGATGCTGATAGGCCACACTGGCACCATACAATGGCGCAACACTTCATTAAGTTACATTACATTGGTGTTACCATTGTCCACTTACTGCAGTCTGGCATGAGTTGCCTCGTACCTAGTGGTAAAGCTATTTGTAACACGTTTGCAATAGATTGAAAGGCTCTAGGTTTAGTATTCTTTGTCCACCAGATCTAACAAACATTAATGGCATGAAATTATATCAATAAGCTTAACCCCTTTATTCAGCTATTACCTGAACTAGGTCCTAAGAGGTGGAAAAAGATATTGGCAATACCGAGAAAAAGATGAACCCAAAATTGTTTCTCTCTAACAACAAAGAATCTGTTAAGGAAATTCTCTTTTAAGACACCACCACCACCCAGATGAGCTTTTACAGGTCCCAGACCTGTAAAACCACAATAGAATTCCCAGAATAGAACCACTGCAAGCACTCAAGTTGAATTCAACACTCATGTTTATTGCATTTGCAAATGGGGAAAAGCAGTCTTATCCAGCACTCTTACGAAGTTACAAGGATAAAACTTCCACCTTATATTCAGCTCAAATAGCGCACTCGCCACTTTTCCACCCCGCAGGGTGGGTTTGAAAAACGGTTCAAACTAGATCAAACGTCTGCAATTTTTCTTTAAGCCACACAGCACATATTTTACTTTGAGACGGTTATGTGTCAGAAACACTCAACTGCCATCAACAGCCTAAACGGGGGTTGAGCAACTTCCTTTTGAGCTCGCACTGCGAGGTTGTCACCGTTTTCTTTTCTCCAGACTTAACTGCATGTTTCTGTGCACACCCATCTTACTTTAACACAGCATAACAAGGCCACATAATTGTGTTCTTACCATCATAAAGTATAGGAATGATTTAACGTATTTTGATTACCTGACATTGATTCAAATTCCTCTCACAGATCCCACCCTACCAACATTTTATAATGGTTATGTAATGGGAAGTTACATGCTGTTTTAGAACTGAACTGCCTTGCAGTTTAAAAACATTAAGCATTCAGAGAATGCCATTTTATATGTTTTGTTGGTTTATATTTTACTGATGTTTGGTCAGACCCTAGGAACTTATTCATTTAATGAGTATATTTTAAGGATATTATTTAAACATAACATGTCTAACGAGGTAATAAAAAATGTTTATCTACTTGATGTTTTCCATGTGATTGTTATTTGAAAGACACCATAATGTTTTTTATTTAAAAACTTGTTGAATACCTTGTTTCCGATGTCACAGACATCAATGGGGTCGTTGTCACCACAACATCCAGTGTCGACATCTGTGTGGCCAGGATCCTCCCACGTCTGTCAGGAGCAGAAAACTGCAATTAATGTTCATTCTTTGGTTTAAAACTTTCCAATGGAAAATATCCAGCCTTGTTACGTATACAAGGGTGCAGTAGGGGCACACATTTTCTTATGAAACTAAACTATTATGCAAAACAAGTTTCCCTTCTCGCTTGTTACCATCCACTGTTATAACCAAATAAATGTCATTCTGAATATTTCACAATGGATTAGTAACTTGCCTGAGGGATTGCTCCATAGTTCCAGATGTAACCTTTATGAGGGAAAATATTGGCCACAAAACGCATCTTGCCCTTTTTCACATCTTGTTTCAGTGGGTTTAGTGGGTCTTTAGTGGCAATCTGAAAGATTAAAGATGCCATCAGTCTTTCAAGCTGAAGAAAATGGACCAGACACTTGCCAGAATTCTGAATCTTCATTCATCCAAGTTTTCAAGTTAAATAGCTAGAAACACGATGGAGCTAGCTAAGTAGCTAACTTACATAATTTGTTTGCCATAGTTACAACAAAAAATTGTTTGTTTTTCCATGAGCATTCCTACATTTACATTTATTGTTTGTGTCCTGCATAATCTACTTATCTAAGCAATAACCATAACCCTCATCAATTAGATTAGGTAGTTACATATTCTTCAAGGTGCTCATTTATTTTAGGTAGACTGCTTTTCTAACATATTACTGACAAAAGTATACAGTATAGTGCATTCACTAGGTTGTAAAATTGATCAGCATCTATGACTATTATAGAGAAAAAGGAAGATAGGGATTTCTTAAATACACTCGTTTTACTAAAATAGCACCATCTACAAGACGAATGTTAAGGGCAAAAAATATACATACATATAAATATACATATACCTCCATCTTTGCATTTGTCCATCTTGGTACTTCAACCACCATGTGGAAAATACTCTGATAGAAGAAAAAGTAAGTCATTACAACTCATGCAATTAAAGTACATGCAATTAATGCACTGACAACAGTGCTAACAATATTTTAAAGTGATCTAAAAATGTATAAAATCAAACAGAACCAGATTTGGCATTTCTGGCATTCAGATATCCTCTCAATCTGTTCTGTATGTACAAGGTTTTTACTATTAAATGTATTACTTCGTTTTAGCTATGCCCTATACAGCATATCTACCAACTATCTTCCAGATAGCTGTACACAATGGCCAATTATATGCAAATCACTGAAAACCAGGAGTAATTCCCAGAGCTGTGGCAGTACGCTTGTTTGTGACGGAAGTGATCAAGGTTTTTACCATGCAATTTTCACCAGGTCAAAAATAAATACAGCAACGTTTCAACTGGCAAGCCTTCATCGGTGTGCAGAGTGGAATAGGACAAAAGGAGGGGGTATTTGGATGAAAGGAAGAGACTTTGAAAAGTAGCCACAGAATTAGGGGATATCTGAATGCCAGATGAGGAAAGGTGATTTTTTCAGATGAAAGAGAGACAAGAAAGCCATGAGAATTGGAAATGTGTGAACCAATTGAATCCCTCCAAAATAATAAATAACGTTCACCTCTAAATCATCACTGCTTCTTCAAAATCACTTGACTAACTGTCTAAAATTTAAACCAGTAAATAATACAGGTTACCCATACCTGAGTTTCATCCGCAAACATTGGTATGTCGTGGAATGGTGAAATGTATTTTCCTTCTTTATTTTCTGCAGAAATTAGAGAAGTAAAATTACAGCAGACTACATTTGAGGCTATCAAATTGTGATGGGCGGAAATAAGGAAAATTCCAAACTTGAATTACACCTCTTGACTATATACTATGAACTCTCATATTATCCAAACACCACTTATATCAAATACACACCATTCTTATTAAAATACCACACTTCAATTTGTGTTACTTTCCCCTCAGTAGGGTTAGTTTAATAAATAACTGTGTTGGATTCCCATATTGTCCAACACTCAAACTTGATCTTTGTTGCTGCAGATACTCATTCATTTAAATTGCTCTCAATTCAATTACAGCTATTTAAAACAAAAAACAAAAATCAATATTTGGTGTGACTGCCCTTTGAATTTAAAACTACATAAATTCTCTTAGGTACATTGTCATGCAGTTCTATAAGAAAATCAGCTCGTATATAATTCCAAGCATCTTGGAGAACTTTCCACAGTTCTCCTACAGACTTTGTCAATCTAGCTTGCTTCTGTTTTACCAAGTACTCTCAGACAGTCTTGATGATGTTGAGACCAAGGCTCTGTGGATGCCATACCATCTTTTGCAGAACTTCTTTATCTCTTCTAAAGATAGTTCTTTATGACCTTGGCTGTGTGTTTGGGGGTCATTCTCCTACCGCAGAATGAAGTTGGGACCGATCTGCTTGTACTTTTCATTATGGAGGATGCCATTCATTCTGAACAGATTACCAGCTCCATTGCAGAAATTCAGCCCCAAAATTTCGTTTGAAATAACCAACGATATCTTGATTGCCATTCTGTGCGCAATTTTTGACAAGGCACTTACATGTATTACCTCACTGTAAATTACCAAGGTCAAACGCTGTTTTAGAACTACAGTTGTTGGTAAAGGAGTAACATAAGCACAAAAAAAAACAGTATGAGAAAGTTTTGCCTTCCAAAGCACAGGGCTACTGGTTAGGAGCTGTATAAGAGCAATGTCTTTTAATATTTATATTGACAGTTATTTTCCCCATTTAGTCTAATCGTTAACTACACATGATACATTAAAATAATTACGATTTAATTGTTAGTTAGGCAACTGCATAGTCGGAAATCCAAGGAAGACAATAACCAAGGAAAGAGGCGCTAGTACACTACAGCTTAATTATAATACACCGAACAGGTGAATCTTAACCGTGTCATTTATGAAAATTTAGTTGTGACTATTAGCAAGTATTTACTTACTACGTTGTTACAAATTGGTCTCGCATACAATTCCACTTTTATCCAAGACTCTTCGGACATCAATGTTTCTACTATCTCTCCCCACGACATTTCTACCATTTACACGTCTTAATATTTATTTAACGACGCGTAATTGATTTATCTGTACAGTCAAACATATACGTAGGGGGGCGACCCGGTACTAGTTGAGTAATTTTGCCCGCGCAGGCCCTTTGCCGTTGCAAAGAACAAATACGGCTGTAATCTGCATGTACGTGTTTTATGACCCAGCCTTCCGATTGGTTGAACTCCGAGGTGCAGTATAAATGCAGAGCGGTACACCAACCACACGGAAGGCACCTTTTAATTGAAATGAATTCTGGTCGAAACCCAGGACGTAGCATGAAAGTAGATCGTACCGTGGTTGCCTACCGATAATTAAATCAAGAAACCTTTCTCACATTAAAACCCCATTTAATTAACAGTTGTACGACGGGAATTGATCGTGTTTCAGAGATGCTTTCATAAATTAAATTTAAAACGGTTTCCTTCAATTCGGATTTTGCTCACCTCCATCGTTTTAATCCAAGGAGTAAAAACGCTTTAATCACGCGTGTTAAGTGTCATGTTTGTGATGTGAAAAGAGAGCCAAACCAAATCATTCTTAAAATGATTTTTTTTTAAACATATTGGTGTATGCAAGTAGAAGTTTGGTAGTTTTTTGAGAATCTTTCCGGGTTTCATTTTTTAAAATTCTAGTAAAGTGGCAAACAACATGCAAAACTTATTGACTCGTTGGCATAAGTGAAAATTATATATATATAACCCTTAAATACTTATAATAATAATTTTTTATTAATGCGATGAAAAAAATATAACCAAGTTACAATGAGACGTGGCCTTTATTTTACTATTTAAATTGCAGTCGTATCACAGACACGTCAGAACTGCCGCAGCGGCTTTGTTGAACCTTGTTAATAGTCAAATTTCACTTACTGAAAAAAACTCTGTAATTCTGTGTGTTAAGGTTTCCACGCTCTTCGATGGTGAAGCTCATAATTCTGTATTTCGGTTCGCGTCTCCCCGATGAAAAAAATCTTCTTTTAATGCAGTGTGTGAATGCAGTCTCTTAAAATGGTTAATGCTTTCACACTGCCCCGCACAATCACACAGCATTTGGGAGGGTGTGTAAGGACGCAATATTTCCCCTGACGCAATCGTTCCGGTTCCGGTGATCGCTCTGAACTCGGCGAAATAACACGAGCATGGCGAAATATTTTAGACATATAGTAAATAAAAAATGTAATAAATAAAATCAAAAGTATTTTTTATTTTATAATTAGACGGTTATTATGGCTGATACGTCTGGGAAACCTTTCAATAATTTTATAAAATAATGTATCCACAAATAAGACGAATACATGAAAAACACCTTGACTGACTGGTATTCGAACCTGATGCTGGTGTATGCTGTTTTTTGTACCAACCAAACACTTCTCATTTAGGATCAATCAAGCTGTTAATTGAATAATTAATTTAATAACTTTGTTTTGTTGTTGTCGGATATATGCGCGTACTAGTGTAAAGTAATGGCATTTTCTAAATAGGACTTTGTTGCTCTTAAATTTATGATTTAATATTAGGTGGACAATATAAACCAAATTATCCACAATTAACGTAATTACACATTTTCAGTTAGTATCTGTTTTTTCTTCTCAAGGTAAAACATGGCAAATAAAAAAATATATACAAGGGCATGGGAGTTGCTTTTTACCAAAAATAATTTTAAAAATACATTTTTTAGAATGAGACCAGTTTTCAATTAACAACCAACTGATCTAATCAATTAAAAATGGGTTTGAAAAAAAACAATACACAGGGGGAATAGGGCCAGGAATTAATAACTAACGAGATACAATTATACAATTTATATTTAAAAGTGATGTTTATATATTTATTTAATTATCTGTAAATATTCACTAATGACTTAATATTCTACTTTGTTTATTCAATTTTATTAATATGGAAAGGCATGTATAGGCCTATTGCTACAGCATGTCAGTATACAAACTCTAAATGCAGCTAACATGCAGGGAACCAGTCATAATATTTGCCTAAATAAAGTAATGTTGCGTATTATTTCTTCCTCTTATTTTTAGTCTGGAATTATTCTTTACTTGTCCCTTTGCAACCAGGATGCTTGTATAGGCAGTAGTTCAGCATATACGATTCTATATCGATGTTGACAATCAAAAATGCTCATCTGGCTCGCAGATTATAGAATAGTGAGAGTGTGGTTAACTAAATTAGCAGAGGCGCACGGTATTTTGCAGAGGAGCCGATTTAAAACCGAAGCCAACGTAAATAAAAGTTGGACAGAAGGTCAAGTTCATGTTCCATGTTTCATGTTTCATGTTCCGTGTTTCATGTTCCATGTGTTCCCTGGCAGATGCAATACATAAAATTGAAGGCGATTTGTTTTCCTCATGTGACATAATTTCCTTTGAACTTGTGTTCTGCTTCCTGTTTTGCTTTGCCTGCCTGTCGGAGGGAGGGACTGTGCTGGCGGCCGGGAGCACGAACGGAGCATCGCGAAAGATTAACAGTGAGGGATAGTGGGGGAAAAAAGGAAATACACGGGTTATATCCAGTGCTCGGGATAGCTAGCTATTTTTAAAGCTGCAACTGGAGTAATAACGAAACCAGGTGAAATGTCGACCAGTCGTCAGCATAGTGAAAGCCGAGAGATTCCGACAAGGACGGTGCTGATCAACGACGCAACGCAGCTACCTCAAGATTACTGCTCCACTCCTGGAGGCACTTTGTTCTCAACTACTCCAGGAGGTAATAGCAACCAGAAGTAACCGCAATATGATGTTTTAGTGTTTGGTAAGTAAGGAAAAATAAATATGTATGGTGTGGCCGAGTACCGCTGGTAACGGTGATACAAAACTATTTTTTTTTAAAGTTTATGCTTTGTAGCGAGTTGGTTCTTACCATCGACGCTCAGAACAAGCACGAATAGAAAAGAGTTGAACCTACCGTTAGATTATTTCCAGGGTAATACTTGTTTTACTTTGCCAGTTCGTTTTCCACTTGCATTTCATATGGAACTAACTAAATACTACCAACACGGATACCCTCCCCTATGCTATTAACGTCATTTTTGAACCTTCTTTGAGTACTTGATTATACCGAGCGAGATTATACCGCACCATGAAAAGGAATTCCTATTATTAGCTGGGGCTGTAGGTGGGTCAATGCTAAGGCAAAGGAACAGTAAATTATTGCAGCTTGAGTTTTGGTATTGTAATTTTTATCAGATACTAATTTTGTTTTGATGGATGTATAAAAAAAAAAATTCTGTAAGAAGTTAGTTGTATTTACATTTATCAAGCATCCAGCTGAATATTTACGGGGACATTTTAGATTAAGCAACTGTTATGTGTAAAATTCCTCCTAGAACTTCTAAAACTTTCAGGAAGGAGTTTGGTTGCTGTATTACCACTTCAACTCTTTTGGTGCATGGCCCCCCCAGATGTTTGACAGGATTGCCCACAGCTGTGTAGGGTCTATCATTTATCCAATAACTAGTTACCAAGACAACTGATCCAGCAGTTTATACTCATGATGCATTTGATTGCTTGTAATAAATCTAACAGACTAAATTTTCTGTTTCAATAGTGTGACACTTCTACTTATGACAACATATGCTCCAGTAAGTAGTTTAATAGAAGTGCTTCATTGCTTCATTCAATCTTAAGATGAATGGGGCTTGTTTAATTTATACACCTAACGTTAATTGATATATAGTAATAATATATATTGATTTATATATTAATAATATTGATATAGCCTCTAGATAATTTTTTGAAATGGCACAGGTCAGTTGGGTACAGTTACAGGCATGTAGGCATCTTTCCTCAAAACGGCATTGAACCCCAATTGAATCTGCATAAAATCTTGGGCATGATAGGCTTTTTAAAGTGCAACCACGGCTGTCGTCTTATCTGAAGAGCTTCAAAGCAACCTGAATTGACGAGATGCCCTGTGTAGATGAGAAAAGTGTGGTAAAAGTGCACTGAAGCAATACAACCAAAAAAACAAAACAATATTGGGGGTATAAAGTGTTTGTACTGCCCGACATTAATGGGAGTTCTCCAGTTCTCCAGTTGTTGGGATGCAAGATAATGGTACTAGTTAAAATGTAGTTTTTAAACTTTGCAAGAATCTTCCCTGACAACCTCTCCTGCAAAATATTTTTGACAGTTGGGTCTGTAGGTCTGGCTGCAAGTGGCTCTACCAAAAATGAGAGCATAGGCCTTTGCACTGTACCTATCCGAGAAGTGTTGCCTTTGCACTGTACCTATCCAAGAAGTGTTGCCTTTGCACTGTACCTATCCAAGAAGTGGCACTTGTCTTCCACATGATGGATTTCACAGTTGTGTAGGCTTGGCTTATGTACCGGAGAGCCTGCAGAGATTGGGACATCTAAAAGAGAGAGCAGCTTTATTGCCATTTAAAACTGAGGGAGCAACCTGCCTGTCATTAGATCAAAATCAACCTGCACGCTGATTGTTTTATAAATGGTAAAAATATTCATTTTGTACCAACAAGAAAGTCTAAGGTCATGCATGAAATTAAAATAAAGTTTGATTTGGTCTATAGTGACTCAATATTGCCTCAAGGTAATAAACCCCGAAGTGGATCTCTTCTGTTTTTTGTGTGACTTTGAACAATGTTTTTTCTCATAATCTAATTATCCAGGCAGACTTTTTGCAGGGTCTTGGCAGAGGAATTCTAGATGCGAGTTCAGCAAACTGGTGCCACCTACTGCCTAGAGTGTGCAAAGCAGTATAATGCTTTCCAGAATCCAATTGATAAAGCATGGTCTCTGGACAATTAAACTGATATCGGGGTATCTGGAGTCAATCCTTGTTCCAGTAGCTGGATATTGAATTCCCCATACTTACCTCGCATTTAAATAAATAAAAAAGCTAGAGAACAATAAAGCAGTGTGTTATAGAAAATGTGCCCAAAAAAATAATTTGTTGTAGCAGATATCCTTTTTGGGTTTTTTAGTAGACCCCCTTAACCAGAGGGGTTTACAATT
>JAOVYW010000054.1:3275391-3301413 GCA_025775045.1 Hiodon tergisus | reverse complement strand
TTAAATGGCTTATTCTGGAAAAAAGTTTTGTATATATATTTTATATTGGTAGTCAATTGTAGTGCATTGAGTAAATTTATTGCATGTTTTAGATTATTGTTTCTTTGCCACTTTCCTAATACTTTAGGACTTAAGTAAATGTTAAGTATTTCTCATTTTATTATGTAGCAAAATTAAGGTAGAAGTAGTTAGTGTTTATGGTATTGCATGTAAAATTAAGCATTAAATTTATCCAAACGTTAGTCAGGTATTTAAAACCCCTCAATATTTCACGCAGTATGCGATTTCCCTTCCTTATTCGTCTATAAAGTATATCTTTTAACAAGGCAAACTGGTCCCCTTTATAACTTCAAATTTTTCTCTTTCTTAGTGAAACTTGGAACTCGGAGATGTCATCCTGCTCAGGATTTTCTTGTACATTGTCATCAAATAAATTGTAAAAAAATTGCAATGTGGTCTGTTAATTTACTGCACTGTCACTTTTTTTGCGCTAAACTATAGCCAAAAGTTACATTCAACCACTTATAAAAAGTAATTCCTGGGATTTAAGGTTGTGCTTGAATAAAATTAGTAAATGCATAGTAAGAAATGAAGTGAGAGCATGTTAAATTGTTTTAAAGTTTTATTTTTGCTTAACATGAAATACCATTAGTTCCCTTGTCACTGCATCTGAAGTGAACTTTTCAAATATCCATTCTAGAGAAATTAGACACTTACAACACTACCCACATTGTAACAGTAGCTACAATGCATAGCATAAATGAGTACATCCCCTTTGAACATTGACATCCATTTATCCGTGAATGAGACCAATTTGCTCCATTTTTACACAAGTTATTTTTAAACATTTCTTTTAACAAGTGTGTTCACCTAACATCTTTAGGATAAGGAAAATTATACATTTTATTCAAATAAAGGTGTTGCAAAAATGATTACACCCTACAACAAATTCTACCAACTAATATTTTGTATGGCCTTGATTTTTAAGGACAGCACCAAGTCTTCTAGACATTGATTGAACAAGTTGACGACATACACCTACATCCATCTTTCTCCATTCTTGAAAAATGAACTCTTTCAGATACTGTATGCTGGATGGAGAATGACATTCAACTTGTCTTTTCAGAAATCCTTTCAAGTGTTCCATTGGGTTGAGGTCTGGCAACATGCTTGGCCACTGAATCACTTTCACCCTGTTCTTCCTCAGAAATGAACTAGTGGCCTTAGATGTACGTTTTGGGTCGTGTTGAGAGTGCCCTAGGGCATGGAGTGATGGTAGCATCTTCTCTTTCAGTATTTTGCAGTACATCTGTGAATTTGTGATACCACCTATGAAATGTAACTCCCCGACACCTGCAGCACTCATGCAACCCCACACAAGAATACTGCCACCAACATGCTTCGTCTCATCACTCCAAAGTAGAGTCCCAATAGTCTTCACCTTTGTCAACATGGGCCCTGGCGAATTCTAGATGGGATTTTTTTGTGCATGGGCTTCAGCAGTGGCTTCCTTCGTGGACGACAGCCATGCATGCCACTTCTCTGCAGTGTACGTCATCTGGTGTCATGGGAAACACTTACCCCAGTTTGACTTTCTAATGATTTAGCCAACTGTGCTGAACTTGCATGCCGATTTTCTTCAACTTCTCATCACAAAACGCTCCTGATGAGGTGTCAGACGTCTCTGCAAGCTTCCCACAAGTCCATCCTTTTTTAATTTTTGTGATAGTATTCAAACTTATTAGTAATGCTTTATCAATTTTTTATAGCCTTGACCTTTTGTGCAAATAAATTATTTTCTTTCTGAGGTCTTTTGGCACTTCTTTTCCATGTGGTGCCATTTTGTCAGCATTGAATGGGAGTGGATTTTCTCTCTTAAATACCACTCTTAATTGTCAATTATCCTGTGACCACCTGTGTGATGATTGATTAGACTCATCTGTTGGTGAATTCCTGTTAATTACAATTTTTATCAGGTTTTTCTTCTTAGACATTCATTGGGGTGTACTCATTTTTGCTCCATGATCTTAAATTATTTTGTTAGAATAGTTCCAATTTTGCCTTTGGTACTGACTAATCTAATTTAAAACCAATAAACCAGATTTGCACAAATATATTTTATTGTATAGGATCCCATATAAAGTATTAATTTTAGATCGAGATGGATGTTTTTCTGAGAAATGTTCTGGGTGTACTCATTTATGCTGTACACTGTATGTAATACGTCTTGATATGCGCTCCCATAAGATGGTCAGTTCTCGTGTTATACAAATGCTCCTTAAATACACACAATTCTAAACATTAACTTAGTCTACCTATTTCTAACCTCATGAACATCTATAAGGAATGTGTGTAAAAAGTCATTCTTTAATGAGTAGCTTTAATGAATTGACCATGTGTATTTTATGGGTACTTCACTTAAATATTCTTCTCAATACCAAGTGCTTATGTAAGATTTGTAACCCCCTATCCATGTTCAGTCAATCCACAAGTCATTTTTCATACTGCGGTCCAAAGCAGCGACCAGGAAGATGACGGGAGCCGTAGCTTCATGACAAGCCTTGAGTCACACATCGTCCCTAGTCTAGGCTGGGCTCTCCCAGTCACAATTGTCCATTGACATGATCTCAATTCGAACCAGTGATTTCCAGATGGTTGGGCTCTGTACTTGGATAAGCCTCTTCACCAAATGAACCACTTGGGGGGTCAGAACAGATACTCTATAAGTTCAAATTTGAGTACTGGCCTTTATGCTGTTAAAGTGTGGATAGTGTATCCCTATCTTTTGCCATCTCTGATGTAATTTCAAAGCTGGTCTTTCTATTACGTAAGGATATTAGTATTGCTCATCCTTGGTAAATAGCGATTGGGTCAAATCCCAAGTTTGTTCTTTGTTCTTGACACTACAGATACTAAAACTTTGAATATCTAGTGATATTTTACACAGCGTTTTAAAATCTATTAGGAATCAGCTGTTGTGTTATTCCATCTTGATCTTTCTAGATAAATCCCAGCACCACAACAATGCTGTTTTAATATTCACCATATATCCTTTTTTGTTTCTATGAAACAGACACACAATTTCAACACTACATTCTAGAGTTAATTCCAAATGAGGAGTCCTCCAAACTTTCCACATTTTAAGTTTTTAACTGGATTCCATGATAAAGTATTTCCTCTATACTTATGGTGGTAAAGGTGTTGTATTATAAGAGGTTACTCATCTCCCTCAGGCTTCCTATCACCAGACCACAAACCTGTATCAGAAGGCTGCAGTGACTGCAGGTTTTTTTATTGCAACTGGATATTTAACCCATAACTAGTTATTACCATCATGCTGTGTGGATTTCAATGCCCAAGTCAGTGGTTCTCCACCAATGGCCCATTAGGCCTAATTATGCACCCTGATCACTTTCTAATGTTTATAGTTACTCAAACTGTAATATGTTACCATTACTGATAATTTAGTATACCTGTAAAGCTAGCGCACTGATATAGGAAATTCTGGAGTCAAAGGATTTTTGTTAATACATTTGATTTTTCTCACCTTCATAAAATTTGAATTTTTTGTGGCCTACATTACACATTTTGCACTAGCAAAGTTGAGAACTTCTAGTCTAAGGTTTATTGAGTCCTCGAGTAATATCAAAGTTGCATTTATCCTTACTTCCATTGCCACCCCAACGATGCCCTGCAGCATGAGACTGGTCCAATCATTTAATTTTAAGTCTTTGAGGTTCAAGTCTAGAACTAGACCAATTAAGTTGTGCCCACTCCGTTTCCCGACCTGATAATCTGTGTTTTTTAATACATACATTCATACATGCATACACAAACGTACACATACATTGCCATAGTATGTTGTGAGCGAGGGCCTGGAGTTAACAAATGAAAATAGGTGTGTAGTTAAGTCATCAGTAAGTTGCAAAACTATATTATGGTATTGTATAAGAATATTATTGTGTTGTTAAAGCTTGACAAGAAAGATAAATAGTTTTACTTGTTAAATTTCTAAAGAATCAATTTAAATTATGGTTGCAAATAATGTAGGTAGCTAACACTGGTTGGTGACGTTTTAGCAAAAAGTCAAGACAGCTCGCTTTTACTACCAACTCCAAAAATGACAGAAGGGTGTCAAGATCATTCTGCAGATGGGCCCTCTCTGTTGTTGTTTTGTTTCATTTTGGGACATTGTCTTAATTTAACATTAACCATTTGAATTAGCTTTTTCAATATGCACCCTTTTTACAGGGAAAAAAGGTGAGAAACAACTTTTGAGAGAACCCTTTACAAACATAAAAATCCTTTTTTCTCCATCTGAACCATAGTTATCATTAAGACAAAATATTTCGGGGGTGGTTTTAACCCACTAAATCATACCCCTGTCTACAATGATAGGACAGTTTAATATTCCTAACCTGGTAAAGAGTTAAATCTGGATTTGTTCGGCCTCTAACCCACCCGATGTAGACAATCTGGGAAGGTGACCCACTTCCGGTCTTCGAATTCGCAGTCGGATGACGTGGCTGAACTCAACAACAGTGGAAGTGTACGTGAATAGACTGTTTTTTTTTCATCATCGCAAAATCAACGCAGTTGACTTGGGTTGGTCAAGACTAAGCATGTGACTTTTCCGAGACAATCACAGTCGAATGTGTTGAGTATTTGAGAAGTAGAAAAAAATTACGCCATATGCGTGAGCGCATCCCAAGTCTGCCACTGAGATACAACCAGGAAGAAGGAAGGTGGGATAGGTCCAACAAAGCTAACATCCCGAATTCTTCTGAAAACTTTTATCTGAAAATAATGGGGTTATCTAGATGGAAATGTACTTTGGTGGTATTGGTCTCTGCTATGGGACTGCTACCGCCGGCCCGGGCGGATGAACACGAACACACGGTAAGGGAATTTGGGGCCCAAAGAGAGCCTTGCTTGGACGGCTCCGAATGGATGCCTGATAAGTCTTGCAAGTCGGATACCTCTAGTACTCATCATATAACATGCAAGGCGTAGTAAAATAATTTTCAGTTACGTGTTTATCCGTTTTTGTTACCCATAATGCGCCTACATACTTAACTATATTTGCTACAGTTTAACTATTTATTATTCCTCGTCAGTAGCTAGCTAGCATGTTAGTTATGCATGTGGATCATTTACTATTGTATTTCAGTGCAGTTTGCTCCATACTACACAGCGACAGTTCGATTTGTTATTTTAAATATACTTTGTGTTTATCCAACTAGCAACGATGCCGTTATCAATTGTTATTGTACATGTTCTTTTTAAAGAATATTCTCTTCATTAAATATACCCAACTAGCCAGCTAGCAAGCCATTTGTGTTAATGTCTGTCACTCAGACTGCCGTTGACAGAATATCCGGTTCTTCTGGCCTGGTTAGTGTCCGGATACACTATACACTTCTAGAACGTATTATTGTTAAAACACTATACCCTGTCATACAATAACTAGCTGTAATTTGAGAACGTAAAACTAACTGTTAAAAGAAAGACATATGCACCTATTCCGTTTTATCTTGGAGGAGCAAAAGTTATTGGGAAAGGAGAACGGGATAATTCTTCAGGAATAAATCAAATGTCGCATTGCTCGCTGTATTAATTCGCCATACACCGATGAAGCAACCCGCTTTTACCTAATCTGTGACCTCAAACAATATTGGGCATAAATATTAATCAAAATGTTAAACATGAAAACTATACATTGAGATCGGAATAAGCCTTATCCATAGAACCAGACTACAACATAAAGCGGTCGTTGTTTAATCTCTTAATGGGGACTTGAGAGAAGACATTGCGCGCCAAATAAAATGACTCGATAGCAAATAATGGCATTTATACTCGTACTTAGTAACTAATGTTGCGTTACACCATTACATAACAAATGCTGGTGAAATGATGAAAACTACCAGAATGCCGTAAAAGGAAAAGATCTATGTCAAAAAATAGCACTCGAATTAAAATGTGAAACGCACGGAAATTTTAAAGAATACAGTTTTGTATTTATACATTTTAAAACGGCCATCTACATACTCAGACGTTTTTTGCCATTTCTATGCAGATAGAATTCTGAAGTGCATATTCTCTGGGGAGGGAACATTGGAAGTTCCTGTTCCTGCCTCACACCCCTTTTCCCACAATACTTTCTGGCTTGTTAATATTTGCACAGTTTCCAGTAAAGTGAATGAGTAAACCAATTGATGTATCAGTGTTTTGTTTGTTTTTTCGAGCACCACTTGATTCTAGTTTAATTTTTTGTGTTTTTATGCGACACATAGTCTGAATTTCTGGCCCTCCCTTTGCTAGGAAAAAAAAGTAAATTCAAGAGTTTGGTATCTGACTTTATAGCCAATTGTGGTTGCTTTTCAAATTCCATTAATGTTATTTCTCTTATTTACTTTCTTCTGAAACTTTTGTCTTCTAATGGGAGTGTTGATTCTAAGATGTGTGATTTGTTTACCAGCCCCAGGATTGCTTGCACGAATTCCCTTAATTTGCTATAGAAACAATTCTATTTTCTGCACAAACTTTTTGAGGCTTGGATCTATTAGGACAGGAATAATTTACACAATCAACTATAAATTTAACCCAAGACAACATGCACCACTTAGCCTCTAAAAAGGACCGTCATTTTTATTATCACGTATGTAATGGCTTTTTCTATGCTTTGTAGACACAAGGTGCCATTCAGGACATCCTTCTGATGTGCAATAAACCTTATAGTTTAGTTCATTGGTCCAATGAGCTGTTGTATTGGAATGCTCAAACTAGAATATGATCATTCAATTCCTACTTCAATATAAACCTGCTCTATTGAAGAATAATGTGTTTTTATTGCAGTAGTATTCATACTGGTTTGATATTTAACGGTTTTTATTATAAGTTATGTACATTCATTATAGTTCTTTAAAATGGAACATATATTTTAATGTAGCTGATACTTGTTTTGCTGTTTTATATTTCTAGTGCTTAGGTATGTTGTACCCTTGAACAAGGCAAATTGCTGTATAGAGCAATTTAGGTGAAGTAGAGAAAACACTCCAAGATGCAAACCTAGTCAGTTTGCAATCTGCTTGAAGTTAAAACAATGCAAATTATGTAAATCTAGTTTGAGGTGCAATGCCTTGAATAAGACTTACTGATTATGTCATTAATGCCACAGAAAGTAAGTAGCTTCAAATCTAGGTGCCATGTTGTGTCCTTTCAGGCCATACCTGGTCTAATATAATATCTAACACGCCTCTAACATGCTCTTTTGGTTATTGCATAATTGTTCTCTCATTCCTGACAACTTGTTTATTACGTCCCTTACTCACTTTTCTTGATTCCTGACTACTGCTTATTTACTTTTTTGTCTGAATATTATTCTGAATTTCATATGTCCAAGTTTTTTGGTTGGGTTGTTTCATAATAAATGTTATCCTAAATGTTATATCATTTAATTTTTGTGGGTCTCAGTATACAGATAAAGAAGAGGTTGTTTTGTGGATGAACACAGTGGGGCCGTATCACAACAGACAAGAAACCTACAAGTATTTTTCCCTTCCCTTTTGTGTGGGCACCAAAAAGACAATCAGCCATTACCATGAGACACTTGGAGAAGCGCTTCAAGGAGTGGAACTTGAATTCAGTGGCTTAGATATTAAATTTAAAGGTAAACCACACAAAGCAAACCAGCTTAACTGATATGTCTGAATGTTATAACCACCTCCTCCTAGAGTGTCTTCTTGATTGGGTCCGAATCCAGTGTTAAAAAATACTTCCACTTTTACTGTATTATGTCGTAATGATTAATATGTTTTAAAATACAGTTTGATTAGTATGTTGTAAATCCATTTGATTTATTCTTTAGAATTTTTTGATATAGGTGCCCATTACTGTACTAGTTTTACTAATGGAAAAATGTGACCTTGAATTTTTGCAGATGAGGTAATGCAAACAACATACTGTGAAATTGAGCTTGATAAAGCCAAAAGAGATGCCTTTGTGTATGCCATAAAGAACCACTACTGGTATCAGATGTACATCGATGACCTGCCCATTTGGGGTGAGTATTTGGATGACCTTTTTTTGTCTCTATTTTGACACTTTGCATATTATAAATAGGTTTATTTTTTCACTAATATTGTTTCAAAGATTGGTTAATGTTGCAGATCGAAAAGCAGCTGATTGGTCAGTGTATGTGATGTTTTGGTATGATTCTTTTGGAATGAGTTACGTTGTTTGGCTTTGTTTCTGGAGATTACCCTGCACAAGATGCACTTTGCATATTTAGCTGCAACTTTCTGGACTGTGGTGGGCAGCCCTGATCCTGCAGGTGGCCGTGTCTACAGGTTTTTGTTTTTAATTAACACGTTAGGTCAGGTTGCACAATGACTGAAAAAGTTTTTTAAAATTCCAGGAATCGTTGGCGAAGCAGATGAAAATGGCGAAGATCATTACTTGTGGACATACAAGAAGCTGGAGATCGGCTATAATGGCAACAGAATTGTTGATGTGAATCTTACCAGTGAGGGGAAAGTCAAACTTGTGCCGAACACAAGAATTGCAATGTCCTATTCTGTAAGTATATTGAGGTATATCTGATAGATTAGTGTTACAGTGCTTGTATTGGCATGTTGGCCTATAAACTAACAAAAGCATCAGCTAGAATGGACTGCCAAATGTCTGTTGTAGTTATACATAAAGTATATACTAAAGGTGTCCGTTAAAAAAAAAAAAAAACAGTAATAATAATTTGCTCATTTCCTTTTTTCCAGGTTAAGTGGAAAAAGTCAGATGTCAAGTTTGAAGACCGGTTCGACAAGTATCTTGATCCATCCTTTTTTCAACACAGAGTAAGTGAATCCTGTCCCTAACCCAACTGGAATGCTAACCAAGTAGTTTTTTCCTCTTAGAGAACACGTGGATTTTCATGTCTACATTGCTTATTTGGCATCGATTACTCGTGAACCGTTTACAAGAGGGATCTATTCTCCAACAGAAATATTTGACATTGACTTATAACAGCTCTTACGAGGTTATTCACTGTGTGCATATGGCTCTCAGTAAATGCTCTTTTCACTAAACATCTGATCCATATATTTTTGAGTTATTTAAATACCTTCTCTCTCAACAGATTCATTGGTTTTCTATTTTCAATTCCTTTATGATGGTTATTTTCCTTGTGGGACTAGTCTCCATGATTCTGATGAGAACATTAAGAAAAGACTATGCAAGATACAGCAAAGAGGAGGAAATGGATGACATGGTGAGTGTAAATTTTTTTTCCCTCCCTCCTTGGGGGGAATCTTTAATACCAACACCATTACCAGCCTGCCCTCCTGAATTTTCTAGACAACAAAAGCCCCTTTGCATACTGAGTACAGCAGAAAGTTCTATTGCTGTGTATTCGTTGTGGGACTTTTTAATTGATTGAATGTGTGGACTTATTAGTAAATTTGCTGAACAAAGTAACTGAGTTTGACAGGGATTAATTGGATAAACAAAGACATGAAATCAAGAGGAAATGCATATGCAGCAAATTTTGAGTGCCAGTCGGCTGACGGAGTGTTATTAAACAAATCTGATTGATTCACCGTGATATGGCTTAGGTGTTTAGCAATGTGTGCCAAGTCTGTCTCATTATGTATGCCTGTTCAAGCTCCAGGACACTTTTAAGACGAGAAGAATTTGGGTGAGATGGGGACTGTGGTGCAAAATTTTGAGTCGTTTTTTAAGTATATTAAGTATAATTATTACTAAGTGAGTAAATTCTGGTTGGCCAGTGTTGTATTTAATCTGCATGTTAAACACTTTCACGTCCACCACAATGGATGCCAGGACATTGTAGTTTTATTAAATATTTTTAAATGATTCTGACAGAAGCGTGCCAGTTACACCGGATGCTGGGAACTCTAGTACTAGCAACTGTAACCAACCACAAAGGTGATGGTCTAACAGCAGTAAATATTTGTAGAAATGAATGTGTTCACTAAACTACCTGAATTACTTTACAAACATAAAAAGATGTATATTTACAAACAAAATTGCAATTGTAAAAAGGTAAATTGAAGTTGCAGTTCTAAAAACAAAAACCACCGGCTTTCTGAGACGCAGTGCAGCATTTATTTTAAGCACATGATTTCTCCTGATTTATTTAGTTTGTCCAACCCCTTAATGATGGCTGCAATGTATTCCTTTTTTGTTTCTGAAACCCCTTCTGCCGCAGGATCGGGACCTTGGTGATGAATACGGGTGGAAACAGGTCCATGGAGACGTGTTTCGGCCCTCTAGCCACCCCATGATATTTTCATCACTCATTGGATCGGGCTGCCAGATATTTTCTGTCTCCTTCATTGTTATTATTGTGGCAATGATCGAAGACCTTTATACAGAGTAAGGAGGTTATGTGTTTAATCCATTTTACCTTCAGGCTCCGACACACCGAAAAGAGTTTCATACAACTTTTTATCTGTGTGAATGCCAATGTTATGTATCACGTTTTTCCTATTTTTAGTAGAAATTATACAGGAAAAATCATATTGATTGATTACAGGAGCAAATTATATAACTGGGTTAGGGACCCCCAGGATCGGAGTTGGGGACCTCTGGCGTACGATATACAGAAGGCAACATATAATTTATTTTGATCTAAATCGCCATGAATAAGCAAGCAACTTTAAACTCTTGTAAGACCATCTCTGTCGAGTGCAGGAGCTAATATTTGCAGTTCGGCTTTTCATTGCTATGTAAAATTTCTTGACCACGTTCGTCCCAATATCTGATTACTTGTTGGTATAGCTTATGGAATGTGAGAACCGTTCTCTTTCAAGCATTTCAGTACACTAGGTTTAACTGTTTAAATGCATTTTATTTGTCTTTTCAGGAGGGGCTCCATGCTGAGTACTGCGATTTTTGTCTATGCAGCGACTTCTCCGGTGAATGGCTATTTCGGAGGAAGTTTGTATGCAAAGCAAGGGGGTCAGTAAAAAAAGTTACCTTACTGCCCACAATCATTTAGTTACAGGGTCCACATTTTAATCCTCGTTTTAAACTACTGCCCCTTTGTTACTGCATTGCTGCATGTTTTAAACTGGCTTGTTGTTTAACATAACGTACACAAGGCACACGTTCCTGTGCTGGTATTATTCTCCACATTTTTAAAATTATTTTGTGTATCCCGCTAGAGGCAATTCTTTTTTTAAATCCTCCTAGGATTTCAAGTGAAAATACCCATATAAAGAACTATGCTAAAGTTTTGAAGTGGTTAATATGGGGGAATGGATAGCAAATATGGATGCAATGCAAACTTGTCCATCAACCTCACCCAGCCAAGCCTGCATCCGCCTCATTATCAGTAATTTCTCACTGTTAAATTACACAGTAGAATGTTTGTTTTGCACATTTTCCTACAAGTTTAAGGTAAATCCAGTTGTAGTTAGTTTTAAAAAAAAAATGTTTAAGTCACCTTGTTTCAAATGAAGGCTCCGTGCATTTACAGCTAAAGGAAAGAAGAATTATAGGTGTCAACAGTAACATTAACATTTAGCATGTTGTATTTAAGATTGGGTTTGATTGCCCACTGCAGGGTAGCTGCTTAGTTTTATTTTTTTATGTGAAAATAAACTGATTGAGCAGTAAAGTAAGATTTGACATGTTCCGCTATGTAAAATCCACGTATGACGATGGTTAGCAAAGGGCTAGTGTTTATATGACATAAATCACATATTGTATATAGAGCATGGGTTCCCAAACTTTTCCATGTCAAGGCCCCCCAAACAGCATAAGCTTCTGGACGGGGCCCCCCATCTTTAAAAACCCATTGACAATACTATGGCAAATGTAAAAAGAAAAATGTGCCGAGGCCCCCACTGCCACTGGTATAGAGGGTTATAGTGAGGTTTGCCTGTATGCAACCGTGTGTCGTCAACAGATATGAAGCATTGTCATGCTAGTAACTAATCTGAGCATTCAAGGGAAAAATTATACAGGTACCACTAATATGAACAGGTACATTTAATGGTCCTCATGCATCTGAACTGAGTTCAAGGAAGTCACCAGACTTATAAAGAATGCATTTTTATACAGGAAGGAGGTGGATCAAGCAAATGTTCATTGGGGCCTTCCTTATACCTGCTATGGTGTGTGGGACTGCCTTCTTCATCAACTTCATTGCCATCTACTACCATGCATCAAGAGCCATACCTTTTGGCACAATGGTGAGTAATGGAACTTTGGAAGAATTATCAGTTAATGATCCAAATGGAGAAACGTTTATTAATACAAGTTTTACTATTGGTGTGTCTTAATGCTTGATGTGATCATCAATACGCCATACACATTTTCAGCAAATTATATGACCTTAACGTGAGGCTCTTAGGTTTTTCTTTTTGGAAAGCCTGTTGCATGTTTCTTCTGTTGGACTATGTATGTGAATGAAATGCGTTTGTTGCCATTTACCCGTGTTCTTTTTCAGGTTGCCGTTTGCTGTATCTGCTTCTTTGTCATTCTGCCTCTTAACTTAGTGGGCACAATTTTGGGCAGAAACCTGTCTGGTCAGCCTAACTTCCCATGTCGCGTGAATGCAGTGCCAAGGCCCATCCCTGAAAAGAAATGGTAGGATGGATATCAAGCGCTAAATCTATTCATGCTATACTGTCATACTGGAAATGTATGCTTTCTAGATGATGTCATTCACTGATGCAATATTTAAGTAAGAAAAAAAATCCTGTAAAGTGCCAGAAGATGTGTGGTGCCCAGACTATTGTGCCAGCGCAGCTCGTCTTCAATTCTATATCCGGTGGATTAAAAGCCATCCGAATGATATATGATATGTAATGAGTGACTGTTCCTATCGTTGTGTCTTCTAGGTTCATGGAGCCTGCTGTTATCGTCTGTTTGGGTGGAATCCTACCATTTGGCTCCATTTTCATCGAAATGTGAGGCTTGTTTAGAGTATTCTTGCCATGCTGGCAGGTTATTTGGTGCAAGGCTGCTTCGTCTCGCATTCGGATCTGTGTTTGCTAATCAGGCCTTTTCGCTGTTTTTACAGGTACTTTATCTTCACTTCATTTTGGGCCTACAAGATTTACTATGTATATGGCTTCATGATGCTTGTCCTGGTAATCTTGTGCATTGTGACTGTCTGTGTGACCATTGTCTGCACCTACTTCCTCCTTAATGCCGAAGACTACAGGTGGTGAGTGGTTCGTGCCTGTCAGACCTGCTGCAGACCGTCGGAGAGTGTCTTTGCTCCTTTAAGCATTTGATTAACTTGGTACAACATTAGTCTACAATGGCATCCTTTATTTATCCCATTTATATATGATTTGTATATATATGATCTCAATTTACTTAATATATCTGATAATCCTTGGGAATGATTTCGCAATACATTTTGAAAGTGTTGGTGGAACTGATGAATTCACAACATGAGCATCTGTATGCAAAAACATAAGACCATGCTAGTTGAGGTATCTGAGGTAACCTTTCATCATTTTTCCCATAAGCCAATGCTGTCTGCGTTGTTTTAAATGCTTCTGAGATTATTATTTTGATTCTCTTTTAGGCAATGGACAAGCTTTCTGTCTGCTGCATCCACTGCTGTTTATGTTTACATGTATTCCTTCTACTACTATTTCTTTAAAACAAAGTGAGTTCTTCTGTTTATCCTCATATTTTTGTCTTTTTAGAAAAACAAATATACTTGCAAAAAATAAGTATTATATACAGTATTGTTTGTGATAGCACGTAGTCATAATTTCAAACACAAGTGGAGACATTTTCGGTGTGATTTACCTTAAGTTTATTGCCTGTGTGTTTCTCTGTTTAGGATGTATGGCTTGTTTCAGACATCCTTTTATTTTGGATACATGGCTGTGTTCAGCACAGCGTTGGGAATAATGTGTGGTAAGTAGCGTGTTTTCCGCCTGTGATCTGTTTGACTCATTATTCACAACAACCCCCTTAACTCTTGTGAGGCTTGGCTTACTTCTAGCTTTACATACACCTTTTGTTGCAAGTACGACGCTGAGCCAGGCCAACTACGTGACTGTTATAGACCGCATGGCAAATGTCTCGCATACTTTCATAGAGAAGAAACTATTTTGAGAGCCACATCACATTGAAGTTATTTGTAAGCATCTGAACCTGTAGGCATTTTTCTGCCATACCCAATTCTCCCATTAAGTCAGCTAGTACCTGATGTTGGCTAACTGGAGGGCCAGACTGACTAACTGATTTATTATTGACTAATGAATAATGTTTTGTTTGTGATCAACTCGATAGGTACTTGTGTACGTATATATACAGTACTGTGCAAAAGTCTTAGGCACATGAAGAAAAATTCTGTAAAGCGAAGATTAACTTTATTTAGAATAAAGTTTCTAAATATAAAATAAAATCAATTAAATGATATAACCGGCAGGTAGATTGTTCCGAGCATCTTGGAGAACTTGCCACAGTACTTCTACAGACTTTGGCTGTCTGTCCAGGTAATCGCAGACAGCCTTGATGTTGAGATCTGTGGCAAAATTCCTTCCACTTCTTTCAGGAAAGGATTTTTTTTTCTTTCTACAGACACACTAATGAAGAAGACGAAAATAAACTTGAAAGACAACATTTGTGTAAAAAAGCTAGGGTGTCTAAGACTTTTGCACAGTACTGTGTGTGTAATATATATATCCCTCTGAAATCCATTTTATATTTGTCAACTAATTTAAACTAATTTTTGCTTGTTTTTTGCTGAAAAATCAATTATTGGTAAATGTCTAATTTTTGTTTTTAGGTGCTGTTGGGTATATGGGAACAAGTGCCTTTGTGAGGAAGATCTACACAAATGTAAAAATTGATTAGGATAAATTAAACACTGGGATTTGTGGGTCAACTTCAGCTTTTCTGACAGAAGCAGGCACAAATCATTTTGCAAAAAGAGATTGTGGTATATTACTTTGTACAAATGTAGTTTTCCATTTTCTGAATGAATAAAAAGAAAGCAAACAGAAAATGTACTAAAACAAAATTGAAAACATCTAGATCAATTTTAAGTTTCCATCGAACGCTTTCAACAATATTTATGATGCAAATGCTTGGAGTATATGCAGTAAGAATAACTACTACAAGGCTCCCTCTTCACACAAACCTTCCTGCTCAAAAAAAGAACATGGCTCATTACTGATGAATAGTCTAGCTCTCTTCAGTGAAGAGGACAGAGTTTAATGATCGCCTTTGTTCTGTTACATAAGTACAAAGGGAGGGCTGGCTGCTTCCACCCAGTGACTTGGGGAGGGGGGGGGGGTCTGTTTTTGTATTTATAAGTGGCTCAGAATGCTCTTACTATTCTCTCCTGTATTCTGCGTTGGTTTTAAAATCGCCAGGCGCTGCCCACATTTTTGCAGGTTGCTCGACATACACATCCAAGACTGTGTAGAAATTAACTGCATGCGAAATCAGATTTTACTGGGCCACGATGATTTTTATTTTTCGTAAAATTGAATTCTTTAAGGCCTAAGTTTGCTATCGAAGTCCATCCATCCAAAGAGTTAACTTTGGTCAGAAGAGATTTTAGTTCTGCCATTGTTTGCCGTACTGGTAGAAAATGAACACAGTATAATGTAGGATTGGTGAACTGGTTTTTGAGGTAAAGTATAAGTAAAAGATTGTTTTAATTGGATGTTTGGTGTGATCCTTTTTCCGATTTAGTCTTACCTTTTTTAATGTTTGGGTTTGAATGAAGTATTCTCGTAATGATAATATATGGATAGGGGGTATAACCTGTATATAACCTTAAAAAAAATGTATCGTTAGATGTAGAACCCAAATGTATTTGGTTGTACAGATTTACTACTTTTTATTTTCTTTTTTTACTTTGTCAAAATGTTATTAATTTTGTTTGCGCTTGGGGTGAGGATGACTTCCATCTTGTCTGGAATTGCATGGGGTTTTCTTCAAGCTGTATGTGCATCAAACGTTCCCTTCCCCCCATATTTAACTGTCATCTAAATGTTTCCTATTCCTTGGTCATAAGCACCTTGTAAAGCTATTTTTAAAATAAAACGTGCTCAATTCAATTAGTAGTGCTTGCAGAAGATGTGACCATTAACAGCCAGTGAAATTACATTTTGATTATGTTTACTTATGATTTGAAGCTAGACTCTTCATGGTTAGTCATTGCCATATAATTTTTTTTTTCCTTTATGACCTTCAAATAAAATTGTGAATGTCAAATTAAATAAGGCGCTTCTTAGTTTCTGCAATCATACTGTACAAAAAATTGCACACTTGATGTTTTCATTGTAATGTTTTTTCAAAAATATTTCCCATGTATTATATTGTTTGTGTAAAAACAGTGAGTACCTTCTCAAAGATCGCAATTCCTTTTCTGAATCTGAACCTGTCAGTCTTGAGGAAAAAGGCATTTTGAAAGGAACTACTATAAACATTCTGGTAAGACTAAAGAAATTCTCATTCTGTTTGCAGTTGATTGACAGACTCCTGCTGAAGTATATAAAACATTGTATGGACAAAACTTTGGCAGAAAATGCACATCTGTAAATGATCACACTTTACAGAAACAGAATAAATGGTGTGATGGGAATCTTTCCACTGTTGACTTCATGTTTATGTTCTAAGCATATTTTCTATCTTAAAAATGGTACTTAATTCTGCATAAAACGTATTTTTGAAGGCAGGAAAGGCAGTGTTTTTTTGTGTGGTGAATTTTCATTTTCATTCATACTCATTGAGCTCACATTTATTATATAGTAGTCCATTGTTGATAAATCCTGTTTTCTGAAATTCCAGACTTTGATAATAAATTCAAGCAATATTTCACATAAGCTGAATACTCATTTTGTCTGCTATGGATTTTAATCAAGTAATTTTATTTGTTCCGCTGTGAATTGGCAAGTTATTTATTGTAAGAAGTTTACGATATTAGATTAGTAAATTATTACTCTGGTATTTCAGCCCCCTGACTTCACTGTATATTCATCTTTAAAATAATTTGAAGGCTAATTGCTGTATTCTGATCAATGTTTCATTTGATTTCCATAGAAGATACTTAATGACTACAAAAAATATCTACATGGATTCAGACATTTCATGCGTTAGCATTTAGTTTAGAAATATCCATAGTGACTATGGTGGGTAATACAAATTTATTTAAAGGGGGAACATATGTAGCTCTGTTATACTGTCTACTTGTGGTGTACGGCACTTAATGTTTGTGAGGGGAGTGTGTAATTGGCCTAGGGTGCACCTTGGTGATGAACGCTCCCACACACACGCTCTGTGAAACTGTGTGGCATAAGGGCTGAGCTGATGGGTGGGTCTGGACCAGTGTGTGGCCCTGGGGACACACCCATGGCCGGGGCCAGTTTGACACCCATGTGTGGTTTCCATGATAAAACCACACTGATGCTCCCAGTAGACTATAGAGGACAGAGGGGGTTATCTTTTACTATTTTGTATATTTGAAAATGAAGTTTTTTAAAAATTCCTGTTTGTTTCCATTTCTAGTGTTTTTTAAAGGTCTGAACCTGTTTCTTATAGTTTGTACCTGAAAGTGTTTTCAGTAGTTTTTGTTTATTCATTTATGTTAACTTAAAATACCAAAAAAGCTGGCACTCAATTTTGCTTTTGTCTGAGCACTCTAGGCATGCCCCACAGTGAGCCGGGAGTGGTCAGAAGAAAGACGGTCTGTAGTGACTGAGCTTCTTGGGAGTCCACCAAAACATTTGCAAAATTCCTGTAAGGCGGCAAAACTCAACTGTTTAACACAACTGCTAGGACAGTACGGGCAGGAAGGCTGGGTAACACAAATTGACAACCGCCCACCTGTCGGTTTAAAAAAAAAAAAATGTCCTGGAACATTGTCCGACCTCAAGTGCTCCAGTAGCATTACACACAAGGTAACTATTGTTGCGTGCAAGTGTGAGGAACATCTCCATAGAAGGTATGGATTAAGAGGTTTTGTGTATCTCTCAGTATCTCAAGAGCAAAAAGCCACATAAGGATTGCTCTTACTAGTGAGGATAAATGTATAATTCCCAAAGTCTATGAAAGTAAAGGTTACCCACCTACTCAGTGGAATTTGGAATGTCTATTTTAGGGATATTAAAATTAGTTAGGTCTGTCTGTTAAAAATGTAATAGATGGTTTTCAGAAGCATAAAAATAGCCATCTATGGCTAATTAAAATGTTTGAGGATATTTGTGTGACAGTCAGGAAAGCATTGGCTATAATACGATATGATTTTATGAATATTGCTGCAACTTATTTTTTAAGGTTTAGCCATATTTGTTTCATCGCAATATCCAAGTTTAGAGAGACGGTGTCTGCATATACTTCTACAATACAGACCCAAACAGGACTCTGTGGATGAGGTACTGAAGTGTACAAAAGTTATGACTAAATGTATAGATTCAGAGCATTTATTAAGCAAGTGGGACATTACACTTTAACAGTTTACTGGCCTGCTGAGTAAACAATGCTAGAAGAGAAATTATTCACCTGATTTCTTTTTAGGGTAGTACTCACAGGACAATCAACACATTCTTTGGGGATAACTGCTGATCAGCTACAATTATAATAAAACATCCAATCTGCTTTGCTTGGAGTTGTAAAGTGTCCAATTCTTACATACCATTTTTTTCATTATTACTGGGTAGTTTCGAGACACGAAACACGATATGATAAACATCGAGAACATTTGAGGCATAAATTATACATTTTAATGACAAAATAAAACCTATGTTGTATGGAGATGTAATGAAAAGTATACTGAAGAATGATCCTTGAAATTTTCAAATCTTAGGTGCGTGTAATTTCAATATTTGGTTAATTGCAGTTATTCCATACCTGCAAGTGCTTTGAGGGTAGAGAATTGCATCTGAACAGCGTTTTGCATCTTTTACTTCATCACACAGAGTAACTACAGGCTGCAGTTTGTTGAATAATGTATGTAACTTTTAGGTTTTTAACAATTACTGTTCTAGAAGCTGTAACTGTCTTTAGTTGACCTTCTCAAAGTATTCTTTTGAGCCTTGAGGAGTTGGCTTAATCTGGAAGACAAGAAAAAAATACATGTTACATGAACAGTGTGATGGGGGTGAGTGTACTTCAGCAAATAAATGAGTCATTTAATGGAAGGCCACGAAACCTTAATGTAATGTTATTCTTAATGTACGGTGTGGTGAACTGAGGGGCAGAGTGCTGGAAGGGAGATTCAAGGACAACTTGGCTTCATCTGTTGAACACAACAGGGCATTGTTTGCTTTGCCTCCACACCCGGGACAGTTTAGCACGCACCCACGCCACGTCTGACTTCAGCTGTGTGGCGTAGTGGCTGAGAGAAGTGTTGAATTGTGACAGGAACACCGTACCCAGATCCCATTTGGTGATCCTGATAGCGCTTGACTGCAGACTGAAGGAGAGCGTTGTTGTGGATTTGGAATGTGGGACAGATTTTGGCATTTGAATAAGCCTGCTGATTTGGAGAATTTGTTTGTTGGCTTGGTTGTTTGCCTGGATAAGCCGCTTAGTAGCCCTTGTCTTAAGCAGAGACAAACAGCTAAATAAAGGCAGACCCCAAAATGGAGGTTTTGTTTGTAGGCGCCCATGGCCATTAAAATAAATATCCAAGCAAGTTTGTATCCATCCAAGTTTGTCTCCTGCCCCTGAGCCGAGTGGCCACTTCGAGATTCTAATGCTGACGACGTGGCATGTCTCTGAGCATCACATACAGAGGTAAACCAGACGTCTTATTAAAAATTAAAGCTACACAGATTAGTTCTCCAGCTTTAATTGCGCACGAAGAAAAAACGCTGTGGTCAATATTTGTCAGAAGAACTTGAGTTTTTCGCAGCTTGTTCTCAAAATCCCCAAATTAATGTATGTTAGCTACAAGCACCTGGAACGTGCACGTTTCCTTTCATCCCAAGCAGAGGGGCGGGCCCCAGTGAGCCCGTGTGTCAAGTTTCCCTTACCGTTGGGGAGTCTGGGGTCCAGCTGGCAGGACACACCTCTCCGTGGGTCTCCACAAACTGGAAGGCCTTCACCAGGCGCAGCGTTTCCTCCACAGAACGACCCACTGGGAGATCATTTATGCTCATGTGTTTCACCACTCCAGTAGGGTCAATGATAAACAGACCCCTGGAACAGAACAAGAACACAAACACAGGCATGCCAGTTGTACCTAAAAAAAAGTACAATATAAACTCCACAGTGCAAATCATTTAGGTTTCTCCTTTTGCACAAAAAAAGGAACAAAGTAACAAAAAATAGGATCGTTAAAGCAATTACCTTAATGCAATTCCTGGGCCTTCTAGCAGCACCCCATAGTCTCTGGACACCTGCTTGTTGAGGTCTGCCAAGAGTGGGATGTGGATCTTACCTAGACCTCCAGTCTGAATAAGGATGAGGACAAGCAAGGCAGAATCAAAGAAGTGGTCTTTAAAGCAACATCACTCATCTTTCCATTTAAACACATTGGTAGCCGAACGTGCAGGAGACCGGTAGTTATGCATCTGAAAAGACAAACGGTGGATGAATACAAAAAACAGAGAGTAGTAGTGATCTCACCTTCCTGGGAGTGTTTATCCAAGCCAGGTGGGTGAAATGAGAATCCACGGACACACCAACCACCTCGCAATTGATATCATGGAACTCATTGGCCTTGTCACTGAATGAAATGATTTCTGTCGGGCAGACAAAAGTACTGCACACAGAAGAGTCATTATTACACAGTGAAACTACAGCAGAGCACATCCCGTAAACATATGACCCTGGAAAGAAACAGACCTTCAATACTTATTACTACCAGGGAATTTACATAGTAGTAGTATTCAAGTTCACAGGGCACTAACAGGCAAGCCCTGAGTTTTGAATATATGTGGAAATATATAGAGGACTGGAGTTCACCGTGGTATATCTTTTTGAAAAAAATAAATAAATAAAACATCAACATACAGCATCCTTAAGGAGAAAAAAGGAACAATTTACTAAGCTGCTGGAAAAAAATGCAAACATCTGCAGTTTTTAAAGAGGTTGCACCACTCACAAATCTAAAGGGTAGAAGAAAAGGACCAGGTATTTTCCCTTGAAGTCATCCAGACTGATCTCCTTGAACGCTCCATTATGGACAGCTGTGCCTTTGAAGTGAGGTGCATGTTGAGTGACGGCAGGCACCCACTTTGCATTGCCTAATAACGGACACCACCCAGAGAGAACAGTCCTTAAATCAAACTATCGGCAAATATAACATTTTTTTCCATTGGTTTATGGCTTTCGGGTAAACAGAAAATGATTATTTTTATCTGCAATTATTAACTATTCTTATTCCTCACTCAAAAACTGAAAATGGTTCTTTAGACAACAAAAAAATGCAGATCTGACTAGTGGAATCCGAAAAGACATTACAAACAGACCTATATATACACACTGATGTCAAATATTCATTAACCAAAAATAGCGGAGGTGAGGATCTGGCTTCTCATTCATTGACTATGAACTATTGGAGGAAGAGACTAAAGATCATGCCTCACATACAAATGAGAAAACCAAGGCCCTCTGCTAATTCAGACCCGTCTCTTTTAGATGGAGCATTGCAGAAAACATTTTGCTGTGCAATTGTCCCCTAATGCAACAGTTTCTTCCAATCTCTTATCAGGAAAAAACAGACATTTCTATGCCCATAGGACATAGAATACAGTAAATACCAAATGTATTCAAATTAGCTTACCTTTCTGACCAGCTCATAACAATTTCATTTGCATGTGACATCATGTTTTATTCAGAATATAAGCTTACTTAATTTCTGCAAGTCATGTAATCTAGTAACTACATTAGTATATGCATGTTTTAAATACAAGTTATTATTTTTCCATCATTAATAGGTAGAAATGATAACGTTTTAGACAGGTATTAATTGGACAATAATTACATTGTTTTTCTCCACGATTTTACAGGATATACAGTATATGCTCTAAATGAAACCTCTTACTTGTTGAGAAGCATTTTTTGTGGATAGTGGGATAGGAGATAATTCTGGATGACCTGCAGGTCGACAGGCTAGAATTGGAAGCGACAGCCTTAAGACTGGCAACAGTCTGAGGGAGGAAAAATAAATAAACTGTCAGCTATCCTAATAAACATAAATTAATGGTCAATTATGGAAACCATAAAATTGGTTATAGTCTGAATTCTAATTTGCATTATAATAGGTATATTATAGATTGTTATAGCCATTAAAATTGCAAATCTTGTTGACGAGGTATATGGAAAATAACGTAGCAATTGCATAATTATATGATTCCAACAAATGCCAGACGTCAGAATAACTACCGATGCACCCATATTTTAGAGACACATATCTAACCATTCAGGGTAATCATTTTGAAGAAATCAATACTTATGCTCCAACCCATTACTCCAGCAAGCCTTAAAAAATCTATTTTACTTGTCTTAAATTGTAACAAATACAATAATAAAATACCAGACCTTATGTTGTCAGTTTCATCATAATCATGTTCAACAAGAACAACAACTTACGTAACCAGGTAAGTACATTCATCTTAATCAAAAATAAAAATAAAATTCTAAATGACAGGGTGTTCCTATATACTTTTTATGTAACTAAAAAACTAAATTCAAATTCTATGGGAAATTAGCATTTTTCACTAGAGTTAAATAACGTTAAGGAGGATTAGCTAAAAGACCACGTTTAACCATGAAGGTTAAACGCAATAAGCTGACTGAAACGATGTATTGTTTATATTCAACCCTTTTGGAATATACTTTGCTCCAATTGCACAAATCAACTAAATTTAAGTAGTAAATTAGTCCTGTATTACTGATTACAAAAATATCCAACTTACCGTGGACTTCAGAAATCTCCCTAAAGTCGCTGCCATGATGAATTATTTCAATTCCTTCGTTTCGTTTGCTGTAAGATGATCACTTGACTATTTAAAGCATAATACTGCCATCTACTGTACTGGAGTATGCCTCAAAACAGCGGACACTATTAAGAAAAAAATTAAGAGGAACGAAGATGCCTAATCGATTTGATTGTGTCACGAAAAAAGTGATTGGGATAAGCCAAACATGGAAAAAGTAGATAAAGTTTTGGTGGAACCTTTCGTAGTAGTACGAAACGTAGTAGTACAAGTATTTGTAGACTCTATTCTGTCAGCTATTCTTCTATGTTCACTGTAAATATCACCTAAATTGAATGCTACCACTGGGGCCTTAACCTTTTCAGATTTTTCAAGTACATGTTTCCAAACTAATTTAGAAATATTGGGTAACAGTTTAGAAATTTATAAGTCAATACTATTAGGACTCATTTGACCTATTAATCTCAATTTTATTTAGTTGATCGTCTATTTTCCCTTCTTTATCTGTTATTTTGTTATTTTTATCTGATTTCTTCTTTTTTCTTCTGAGTATATTCTTCATATTCTTATCCATAGACCTGTGTGTTGGATGTGCAGAGGACATGTGTAAACGCTGGTGTGTGACAGTAGGTTTACAGAATAGGTCAGTCTCAAATACTTCTTCAAATTTTATCTTTATTTTTAGGTATTTAATAAATATTATTTTTTGTTCCATCATAGTATTATTGTGTTTGTAATTTGGTATTTTATGAAACTGGAAAGTCTTCTTGTGTCCAAATGACAAAAATCCACCAGCAACGCGAATGTATTTTAAAGGTAGTCTTCCGAATTTTTTATAGTCCGTATAGTTTTCCTCCGTATTTAAATGAAATTACATTATGTGGGGATGGTATGAAAGCAGCAGCAGTTTAACATCCCCTAACTAGATGGCAGTAGCGATGAATGTACTACACTTCAATGGCATTTACTTGTAAAAAAAAAAAAAAAAAATAACGTTTCGTTTTGTGACCTATGCAAGGGCAACAAAAGTGAAGTCTTTTTCAGTGTTTAAATTGACGCACACTATTTCAGAACACTCACTTTAGATGTGCATTGTCCCTTTTTTATTTCACATGGATCAATAGCAAATGGATCTTAATTTACAGTACTGGAGAAGCGAGGGGCAGGTAAAAGCTCATAGTGGAACACAGTCAAGGACATCTTTACATGTGTGTCGAGTAATTCATTAGACAGTAACTGATTTAATCTCTGTAATGTCTCGTATGTAGGCAATATGGAGCGCGGTGCCTGAACCACGTAGCAGTGTTAGCTACACATAGCTGATTAAACGGAATAACGGAGAACGAGTGTTCATTTAAGCAACCCGAGGGTTCATTTGTTACAAGCCATTGGGAAATTCTGTCATATATACAATTAGTTTATCTATTCACAAGAAAGTCCCAATACATTATTTCACTTGATTTTCTTGCAGTCTTTCCTGAGCAGATTTTTCAGTTGGGTGAATATTCTCGATCCAAGCTCACTCCTTTCTTCCAATGTGAGTATGCCCAACTTGCAGAAATTGTGTGTTCACAAAAAGCAGGAATGGAGATCCAGATCTTTGGCGTTGCATAGAAAAATTGAAAATTGTAATTATTTAGCACTTTTTATTTACTAGATACTTTCAAATGGAGTCAAACCATAGAGCAGAATATAAATATGCAGCAGGAAATTAATTTAAAAAAACTGTCTGAAACAGAAAGCAGATTGGCACCAGCTTAAAATCTTCTAAAAGTAAACCCATGACAAGTAGAATGAAATCTTGCGAGCAACCAGGCTCTTCAGGGGAACCGATCCTCTGGTCAGTTAAGTGGCATTGGGTATATTATTGACATTTCATGACAATGTATGTGCCTGGGTCATGCTGGAGTAGAATCTTTAAATCATATGGTTTAGTTGGAAGGTTTGTGACCATTTCAATATATCAGTGCAAAATAATATTTAAAAGCCTATACAGCTTATACTTTGCTATGTGTGTGTTTTGTTGTTGTCCTGAGTAGGGTGAAGTTGAAAGTGCGCGTACGCTACTTGCAAGCAATGTGGATGATTCAAAGAATGAGAAGGTGAGTAGCGAACAAGAAGGCTCTCCTGATATTTTATCCCCAATTACCTGTTTTGAAAGTAAAATTGTATATAATTTTTCACCAGGTCTGTGCTGCGTGGAAGCTAAGTCTGGTAAGCTCAGTATGTCTGGCTGAATTTAATGCAGGGTTTTTTTTTTTAACCAAAAATGTGTATATATTTGGATGGTACAGTAAAAAAAAACTGAAAAGTTTTCATTTTTATGTAATTTGTTATTTAATGACAATGCTGTTATAACAATCTTAATACAGCATGAAATGTGTGTGAAAACAGATGCTAACATTGTACAGTTTTCCCATTATTCCGTAGTCCTCTGTTCATCCAGATACTCGCGCCATCCTTCCGATTGTTTTCCGTCCTCACGGTAAGAAATTCATGTGTCTTCAATGCTCGTCAAAAACTCAAATGCATCTTGGATACTCAGTGTTCAAAATGTAGTAATATAATGTGTTGTCTCATTCCGTTGGATATTTGCATTGTTGTGTTAAATGTAATAGCATTTATAGGATTTCATTTATCAATGTGAAATGAATGCTCCTGTTGATAAATACAATATAGATAAGTGTTAGTAAGGGAAATAAACAAATGCAATGAAACGTGATCTCTATAGTGCTTGTACCTTGATTTAGAAATTTGACTTTTGATTGTGTTTTAGCTTTCCTACCAGTTGCTGCACCTTTGGTGAGTTTCAAACTTTACCTTTACCTGCTAGCTTCTACAATTTAAGACAAATTAATTCATTATTCCAGGTGGGAGGAAAATGCTGAGTGTTTATGTTAATCATGTCAAAAATGTTTGTATTCTGTAAGAATAATGCAAACGAATATGCTTGTAGCACTAAATACTGCTGCACATTATTAAATTATTATTGTTTTGTTTTCCATTACCATTATGTTGTTTGGAAATGCAGATTTCTTATATTTAATTCCATGGCAAGGAAGGCATACCATAATGCAGTAAAATGGATTTGTGCCACAAAATTGGATTTCAAGTGGGTTTGGAGAGTGTG
>JAOVYW010000054.1:3257791-3268388 GCA_025775045.1 Hiodon tergisus | reverse complement strand
CCCGCCGAACTGGACCACTAACAGAAACCCTGTAACAGTGCAAAAGTCGTACATGTTCAATTAAAAGTAGCTTTAAAACGTACTTAAACTACCTAATCAGTGCTTGGGCAGAAGTTGATTTTCAAAGCAGTAGCAGTGTAAGCATTGTCAATTTCAAGTAAGGCAAAGGGCAGCTCCTATAAGCTGAACCCCCAACAAAGAGCAAAAAAGCTTTAGTTATATTTTTTTTAAATACCAAAAAAAATACTAAATTTTACAATTGAATTTTGGCAGGTTTTTCAGTATCTTATAAGATGTAAACAGTCAAATAAATGTATATCCCTGCATTAAAAACGGTGTGCACAGGGTTGGCGAAAGCGCGTTTTCTAAAAAAAACACCCACCTTTGAATAACAAGGGGACGTGTCAATATAGCTAGGCCCACGGAACGGCGAGTGTGGAGGGTTAATGAAGAGAGTGGAACCGTAATGTCAACAGTACAATAAAGGCAGCCTACATCTCTACCCTCTGTGAAGTTTCCTGCCCAAGAAATACGTTTTTTTTGGTCTGGGCTGTGACATTCCACAGGCCAGGTGTTACAATTTGGCATGCTTTAAAAAGTTTAATTTAAATATCATCATACATAGGGCTTTTATACTGAAGCAAGCATGACCCTTTAAAATAAAAATAAATCTTTAAATAGAAAAAAAAATTTAATCTGTAGCTGCACGCTTACCATTCCAAAGGGAATGAAACCAGTCCAAAATGAGGAGAAATGGAAAAGGAAAAATAAAAAATAAAGCCAGCCAGAGAGCGCTATAGAAATTTAGAAGGGCACACTGCTATGCATCTACCAAGTTTTCACATACAACAGTGCATGCCACTACTAATTGCACCTTATGTTAGGTATAGATTCTTGGCTTGGTTATTGTACATTTAATAAATGCCATGTGGCAGTTTGTAAGCACCATTGCTGGATCTACAAACGATCTAGATTAAGTCAGACCTTGCACAATAAGGCTACAAAAAGCAGAATAGAGCCAAGGATCTTACGTCCCACACAAACAACCTAACGTTCCGGAAGAGAAAGACAGTTCACTGTAGTTGTCACCAATTTAAGAGCTTTTGTAAAGTTATCCCCAAAATAACCGTCCAAGATGTACTCACAACTGACATTTATCATAAAAGGAGAATTCCATGTATGACAAAGCAATGCAAAACGAAAGAGCCTGTAGTAGAAAGAGTGATAATACCTGCAGAAATTATTGAAATACTTAATGCAATTTGTGAACGATCCAGCTAAATGAGTTTAAATGACATTGGAAACTTTTTAGAAAAACATTGTATACCTTTTATTAAACAAACACCAATTCCATTAACATGCACACCGGTTTGCTGTTTAAATGAATAGTGTTAACATTATTGCAACACTGTTTCCCTGCTGTTTGTGTATTACATATTTATTATAAAATAATAACAATAATTTAATTATTGTTATTATTATTAAAAACAGAATTCCACGGGATACTATTTTCTGCATATTTCAACAGAATACACAGTGGTAGAAGGAATGGCAAATACTCAGATGTCATATAGCCTATTTATAATGATAACAATAGACTGCAAAACCCTAACATGCAGTGTCCACTGCACGCATGTCAACTCGTGAGACAGCCTGCGAACAGCACAAGGAGCATTCACAGTAGGAAGGACGGGAGGGAAGCTGTGGAGGAGGAGGAGGAGGAGGAGGAGGGGGTGACTTAAGCACTGGCCTTGGTTTCAACAGGAGATGGAGCAGCATATTCATATTTAAACTCCACTTCTCCCCATACCTGATCTCCCATCTCCTGATTGCATTTTTCCATTGTCTTTTTGAACCAAAAAGATATATACATAACAGCTACAGAACCCTTTTCCACTAGGCAACAATGTCAATACCTTGCAGGTTTACAGGGGAAAAACAAAATAAAATAATTGGTCAGGTAAATTTTTCCTATAACTGGTGGCGTTTAGCATGATACAAATGTTCTTTTGCCATTTGGGGGGAAAAAGGTCCTTCCTTTCAGAGTATTCAAGTTCTCTATTTTCTCTGGCGTTTCTCTCCCCATAAATGTGTCAGACCTTCGTTATTTGTGCGTGCTGCTCTTCATCAAAGGGTTCGTTTTCTGGGTCAGAGTCAGTGGTGTCCGAGTATCTATAGTGATCGGGTTCATTGTCACTAACATCTGGAGTAACCGACGTTGATGTGCTGGCCTCAGAGTTTGATGGCTCCTCCACGGTTTTTGTAAAGTACAACTTCACCTGGGGGAAAAATAAAAACTGTGGTGTTTAAGGGTTATTATAATCCTAATGTAAGATTTCTAAAACAGGACACAGTTAACAAGCAAGGTGTAAAAGATTAAACGTACAGGTTTCAGATCAAAGCAAGAACAGGGAAGGATATTCCATTCAGGTGGATAACCTGCTAGACAACGCTAAATCTATAATGGCTCAAAAACAATTCACTGTATTTATCATCTTGACATTCACTAGAGTAAAAACTACTGTTAGTACAGGGGTGGAAAGTTTGTGTTTGTATATAGGTCTGCAATTCAAAATCTACTTCGCATAGTAAAACACTGGGTTATCATAGCCATGGTTTCCTGAAACAGAATCTACCTTGAAGTTGGGAGAGAAGAGTCTGTTGGCTTTGTCTTTGTTCGCTTTGTCTAGATCGTTCTTCGTTAATGCCAGGATGAGGTAATCCTTGTCATCGTTGCCACGCTCAGTGGTTTGAATACCATCAAGTTCCTTCATTAAGCTACCATTTTCAACCTTGTCTGAATTTTCTTCTGGTCCAGGTATGAAGAAGGTGTTGACCCAAAAGTGGAACATCTTATCCTAAAAAAGAACACGTTTGATTACCAAACATTTAAAACCCCTATACCGAATCCCTTTTTATTTACAAAAAAAAGATGGCTACATTTAAAAAAAATCACTTAAATTCCTTAAAACATTACATCCCAATATTCCTAAGAAATACTAAATGAGCCTGAAAATACATTGTCGCGTTAGCAAAGCGGGGAAACTAGTCTTTCCTTGGGAAGTACCTTTTTCATCATTTTGTTTTGCTTGTTGAAGAACTCCACTTTGACGTCCCCACACACCGGCAGAGGCTGGGGGAACTCAAAGAACAGGTACTTCTCTTCCCGGCGCGTGTGTGCGGGGTTGGACGTGTGGATCTTGACTTTTAGCTGGTACACCACAAACTGTGGATCTGCGGGGGGGGGGGGGAAGCGGACACAGCGTCATCGCCCCACCCAGAGCACATGGTTTGCATCTGCAGAGTGGATAGTACGGAAATCGAGAGGACAGAATAGGAAGCGCCACAGCCAGCTTAACATCCAAAGGTAACGGTGACATAGGGGCCCCATTCTGAAGACTAAATTCCTCCTCAGAACTTACCCAACACGCTGACTTAAATGGAGGTGCCAAACACTTGCATGTGCCCTACAGACTATATAGTCAAACATTCAATCCTGTATACAGATTACCTGCACCGGAAAAAACAATAAAAACAAGGATGAAAAGCTGCTTTACCCCAGTGCCAATTCCCTTTTCTGAACCCATGTGGAATCTGCTCACTCTTGTTTTTAACTGTAGTATCCCCTTAGAGAAAAAGAAGATGATTAAACACCGCCGAGAATCTTTTCCGGGGCTTGGAAGAAGTTTAGAAATGTCAATATAATGTTACATAAAATGTATATAGCAAAGACACATTCTGTTCACGCCAGATATTTCAACCCATTACAAGACTAATTCACGTACAAAACTGAAAGGGCAAACCGTGCCAAAACTTCAGTCCAATCTAAAACTTAACGGTGATATATGCATTCCTCACATGACAGACAGAATCCCTCAAAAACAACCAATTACATAACATACGTATTCAAAGTAGGTCTTAAAAACCTACTTTAAAATTTCCATTTTAGAAAATAAAGGCCAAAACCTTGGAAAGAAAAATCTCAGTTTGAAAGGCCCATTTGTAACACGTTTTTTCTTTCTTTCTCCACAGCCATGTCATCCATTTAGCCCAATAATGACAGCTTACTGGAGAACTTGTGGCATTTACAAATCTGAATTTAATACAAAAGGCTCACTGGCAATTTTAGAGAGCCTAAGCAACCTGTAAATTAGTTTGATAAATCCTATTAAGCTACATTTATACATAGGTCTACAAACTTATTCATAACCATATTAGAAAAGATGTGAGCTCTCTTATTCCACAGAAACGAAAATGAGACATACTAAAGAGAATATTTATGCTCTGTTTCGGAACATTGTTTAAGGCAGTCAGTCATTTGAAAGATCACGCAGCAAAACAAACTCCTATCAATCTCATCTGTATGGGCAAAATGTTTAATAATGCAAGAATTAGACAGAGCCTACGCCAAACCATAATCTGCGGAAACTTATTCTGATGCTCACTGACAGTCTTGAAGGCCTCCAACCATTGCCTCTTGGTTTGATTCTGCACACCAACCCACTTCTTACAAGAAGAAGGGATTACTTATCTTTTTGACAATACAAACCTTTGGAAGATCCAAAAGCTACCTAACCATATTGAAACCGGATTAGTCAGACGGATTTTAGACCTGTAACTAACTAAAAAAAAACGCTGCTCTGGGAGGTGCCACTAACATCCACACTTCCTTTTTAAGTAGCCATAAATGTTTGCCCAGCTGTAGTACATATCACGGACACCACTTTACTGTATTAAAGCTTTACCAGGCTAAAAAAGCAACAACATACACAAAGGGGTGTCCTTTGAAACACAGGCATCTATACTGCTGTTTATTGTGTGTAGAAAAGCCCTCAAGGAGGGGGAAAAAAATATTTAAGGGCAACCCCACCACAGCAGAGTTTATGGACAGCTGCTAAATACACCTGCAATCTGGGCATGCAGTTAACACCCTGGCTGGCCTGTCAATACTGTGCTGGCCAGAAAAAGACAACTATAATCCTGACAGCAGGAAGATGATAAAAATCTGCATACGAGAAAGGTATACAAGCAACGGATCACAAAATAAAAACTGCAGTATCCAATTTGGCATCACCTTGGGCCAGTGCCCAGATGTATTTTTACTCGATTTAACATGAGGCATACATGTTAGCACAAAGTAAAAATAGTGTCCACAATGACTTTTTTGCGATGACAAAATAAGGAAGATGATGGAACTGCCATTTAGGTAGAGAATTCCTGTCCAAACAGACTGTCCCCCAATATTTTCTAATTTCTTAAACTCACTCCTCGTCAGTCAATCTTCACACAGCCAAGAACCCGTTTTCAGCCAGGGGCAGAACAAGCTAACCAGAGCTAACCAAAGAGGAGCAATGGGTTTGTCAACAATGTTCTCAGCAGGGTGATGACAAATTTACTGGTTGAACATTACTTTAGTTCTGTACAGTACACACCTTTTTATTTTATTTTTTTAATCGCCTTCTCTGCGCTAATGCACATTGCTAACCAGATTCTACATCGCGCATTGTTGCCCGTAAAAATAAAAATACTTTTTGTAGTGAGCCATGAAAGACTATGCTGTAGTAAAATAACCCTTAGAAATTTTGCATCGAACTGGACGACTACAACTGTCCTAACACCAATTGCTTTTTTGGAAGGTCACGCTTTAGTGTTCAAATTGTCAGTTCAGAACAGGGCCCTCTGCAGAGAAGCTTGAGGAAGAGGCGTGTAGAGAACACGCTAGAGCGCACGCAATAGAGACGACAGCACTGAAGAAAGAGGCTGGTAGCAAGGAAAGGAGTCTTCGCTGTGTGGCTTCACGAAGAACTCACGACAGTACTGACAAAAGCTGGGAGACACAAAGCCCACCCAAAACACGACGCATGACACTGAAAAGGAGCAAGCCAGCATACGCATTCCCAACACTGATTAGTCCAAAACAAGATGTCTAAATTTGGAATACAGGAAGAGCTTGGGACACAACAGGTTTGAAGACATTTTTTTCCCCCAAAACTTCAGAAGTTTAAACCACTTACTACACGTTCCTCCACTGAACATGGGGACTGTTTCAAACACCATCTTATGAAACAGCAGTGCCACTGGTTTGTACTCCAGCTGATTTTTCAACAGGTAGCTGTAGTAGTAGACATAACGCCTCTGGCTGGGAATTGTCACTCCCTGTGAGACAGGCAGATAACTTTCAATTAAAGGCTCTTCGATTAGCCTAGGGATGCATCCATTATAACATCACTAAGACCGTTTAATAGGGAAGCTGAAAAATTTACGCTTTAACGAAAACATTTTGCAAATGACCTTATTCCATTGTACTGAACAGTTGTTACAATACAGATGTGGCACATTAAAAATATACCTGCATGTAAAAAACAAACAAAAAAGTAGTGAATCCTGTACTAAGGTGAAAACTCTATATAATAATTACCAAGCTATATTCAACACAGGTGGAAATAGATGGTATCACAATTAACGATACAAAAACATGCAATGTGCATTTGTATCGCTAAAAAAAAAATTGCATACTGCAATGAAACAAAAACTATTTCCATCCCAAATCAATACAAGGGGTTAAATGAGATGACTAAACCACCAACCTTCTTGTCTCTGGTCCTGACTTCCCCATAGAAGTCTAGAGCTTCTTGTGCTTTGAGGAATTTACCTCGGTGTAGCAAGTAAGCACAAATCATAACACCCGTACGCCCCTTCCCAGCTTTACAGTGGATCGCCGCAACATGATTGTCGTCCTCACTTAACCAACGGTCAAGATCTTCACAGAATGGTTTAATCAGCTCTAGTTTGGGTGGGTTATGATCTTCAAAGGGGTACTGTGCAACTGAAAGATCAAATATAATTCTCTTTTAAACTCAAGTAATCCAACGCTTTAAAAAAGATTGCATAAATGGCACAGTTTGCATAACCAAATTGCTTCCATCAATGTTGGTATAACCCACCTCTGCAGTTAAATTTGGCAGCATCATAGTGTCTCTCTGCACATCTGAAAAGGAAAAGGGTTTGTGATATACCATGCCACGAGTAAAAGAACACAGGTAAAGCCATCAAGATGAAGTATCATTGAATTCTTTCTAAAAAATCTAAATGTACTTACAGATTATAAATCTTGTAATGGTTTTTATGTTTCGAATCCAAAAACCTATGGTGCAGGGAAGGGGAAAGAAATTACTTCTCCAGACACTCTGAACACCCCCCCCAAAGTTATTGCTATCAAGAAACATTTTTCATGCAACATTGTTTAAATCCCGCTTTAACAAAATGCCTACGGGAAAAGCTCAAACTAAACTCCAAACATCTTAACAGGTAGGTAAGGAATTACTTCGGAGCCTTCTGCAATTTCCCCATGGGGATATAAAAAAAAAAACACACAAAAAAACCTATCTATAGACACCCTTCTACAATAGCAGATATTTAAGGTAACTGTCTGGTAAATCAAATGTCTCCATTAAAATGAACAGCTGGCAGACTCTCCACTCTTTAAGAAGCGCTGTGTGTGTACACACCTACTCTTTTAAGGAAAAAACAAAAGAACTGCTCTAACACGAGAAAGCCACTTCAAATCAAACCGATGCCGATATGTTTATCGCCGTGCAATCTAAGCAATCAAGTCTGAGGGGAAAGGGGGGCACTCTTTCTATTGGCACTATTTGGGGTGCTGTTCTACACCCGTTTGTGTTGATTTCGCCATCTGAAGTGTCATCCATGTGTTTATACTGACATGTAACACATGATATTAAATAACTTGGTCAGATTTACTTATTTATTTATATAGTGGATTTTTCCATTGCCGTAGTTTATATTTAAATAATTCACATTAAACTACGGAATAATAAGGAATCACAAGAGCAACACCATAGTGAGATGGAACACATAAAATTACCAATCATTTAATTACCATTATTTTGAAAGGAAAAGTACTTACCGGACTACATCGTCTATGTTGTTTCTGTAGACACCCTCAAGTCTTTCAGCAGGAAAGCCCATTGCAATAATGTTAGGATAGATATCTGAGAGCAGGTGTGAAGGATTACATTTGTTGGAAGTTCAACATGTACCTCGGAAATGCATCTGTTTTCTCATACAAACAAAACTTGCCCATTGTATCACTGCCACATAATTCCAAGGCACTTTCACATTCATTAAAAGGCCATGTGAAACTATATCGCTGCTTGAAGAAAAGAAAAAAAGCAGACCTCTTAATATGAAAATGAATGAATATGAAAATGAATACATTTCCATAGATAAATATTGTCCCAGCTAACAGACATCGAGTCGGGTAAATGTTGGGCAAAAAACACCTAAACGGCGTTTTACACAAGACCGTGGGGGGTAAAAGACAGGGCCCTTCAGCACAAGCCAACAATAACAAAAGCACTCAACTCTGAAAAGTACAGATTATGCAAACTTAAGCCCTGGTTACTTCTGCTTTTAGGTAGACCCAAGTAGCTGCAGGTGTATACAATTATATCTGACATTTGTAAATGTCGAAAATACCGTTAGTCATCCCAAAACAACTGAATTTTTTAAAACGGCAAGGTTCAAAAAAGAAAGATAAGGGGGAATTGCTATACATACTTGATTGGTTCCACTGTATGCAATGCAGATTTTTCACTCACTTTTTTTTCATGGGTTAGTGAATGGAGGGGGGATAAAACACTGGCCACAAAACCATTTTTTACAGCCCAGTATAACAATTGTTAATAGATAACTATTATTATAATTATAATAATAAATATATATAAAAAACACGATGCATTTTATATATTAAAATCGGGGCAAAAATAAAACTAAGAAATGGTGTGAGATTTAAAGTGTAGAGAATTGTTTATTTGTATTATATTAACAATAAATTCCAGCATTAAAAACATTAAGGTGTGGGCATTTGCATGACTGTAGTTATGTGGCTGAAGTGGGCTAAACTATGTATCAGACAGTGGGAGAGCACATGTCATGCATACTTCCTGCTGGGGCTTGAACATGGTGTATTTAAAGTGGCACGAACAAGCCAGTCGGTGTGTGGTACTTATATAACCACGGTAAAACTGTAAAAAAGTACTTTACTACAGTATAAAGCATTCAATTCCGTTTTAAATCTCTCTCACCTCGGTTTCAGTAATTAACTAGCCAGCCGCTCACTGTATTTAAGTATGAAAAGTACGTTATAGATGTAAAGATCGATGACAGCAAAGATATTGAAAATGAGGCAGCTAAGTTCAGTAGATTAGACCACAGTGATATTTACAGGAGTAGTCAGCTCACTAGTAGTGAGAATTCCATTATTTTGATGGCAGCCTACGCTTAAGGACCCGTCTGATCAAATTTGAAAAATCCACAAAAGCATTGTACAGAAACTATAAAAACAAATACAATATACTTGTGCATTCAAACAAAAATAAATAAAAATAAATAACTGAAAATGTCAAATGTGACATTTACCCACCATAAACCAAATTTAGCCAGTGGATGGGTGTTAATTTTGAACATGGCAAATCATTATCAGGAAATGGAAACAACTTCATTCAGACTTGCCAAGATGCCACGTAAAGTCTCACACACACACACCTGCCAATATTACGATGACCGACACAGGCAGAATTTACAAAACCGCATGGGAATTGTAGTAAAATTCTACAGACTGTGGCACCAGCATGGACCCTTGTTCTGTCAATTTTCACCGCGTTCCTGTGCATGCTGACGGATTGGAACTGACTGCACCATATACTCAATCTCTAAATTGGTGGAGGCTGTGGCTTGACAAAACTAGACTACAATATAGGTTCAAAGTTTTATGCCTCAGTCTCAGTATTGGCAGATTAATAGGGAAACTCTGCAGCAATGACAAGTGGTCACACACAGCAATCCAACAACAAGAAGTAAAAGCCCACTATATAGAACAGGAGCACATGTCACAACACTCCACAACAAAACTATAACCTGTCACATCACTTCTGCTGTCAGAGTAAATACACCGCTTCAATTTACAGCTGAACAGTGTGAACAGACGCATATAAAGACGCTGCTGTACTGATGTAAACACGCGTTTCGTGCGCTTGTCAACATCAATACTTTCACAACATTGGTAAACTGTAATCCAACATTCATAACCTCTTGAAGTTGTCATTTTTTCATTAAGCGGAATTAAGGGGCGAAGAATAACAAGCCACACCACACATCTTGATTGTGTGTGAAAGTCCTGCATTGACTGCCAGGGAACATCAGTAAACACAGGAAACGACAAAAAGTTAAGCAAACATTTCCACAACTACAGCTGTGCCTTTTTTTACGACAAAAAACGAAACCGAGAACAGAGACCTAACAGAAACTTTTTTTTTAAATGTAAAGTTCAAACTTGACAAGGAAATCTCCAAAGGCACAATATCTTAAGTCTTACCTTTGACTAACAAATTAAAATTTAACTGACTTAAATATCAGTGATGGCAAAAAAACGATTTAACTATTTGATTGACTTTCCTTGCTTAGTCAATATTTGTATATTATGTCATTATTTTAATTAACAGATGTAAACCTTGCCTTTTTGTTGCCTTACATGCTGCTACATTCAGAAAAATTACCAATAGGCCCGTAACAAAAC
>JAOVYW010000054.1:3241639-3256337 GCA_025775045.1 Hiodon tergisus | reverse complement strand
TTAACTGCTAAAAAAAGCATTATATAGTATAATCCATATGTCTTTTAATCAAATAAATGTAGTTGTACATAGGCATTATGTAGATAATATAAATTGGACTGATGAGCCAAATCTATTTTTTACGTTAAAATTTTTTTTTTTTTAACCTTTTCAATACATGCCAACTATCAAAGTTACTTCCCCCCCGAGGGGAAATGGCCAAGCTTTTCGCCCAAGATGGTGAGACAACATAGGCAGAACTTAACCCAAAGGACAACAAAAATATTCCCTCTTCAATTCAAGCAACCCAACTCGGCGAAGTTGGCAGAGGTCATAAGAAACTAAAGCATTAGCCTGTTTGTTTCTACACCAAATGGCCCTATATAGTATTGGCAAGGTCAAAACCAGAATTACCAGGGGCAAGTTCTACACCATAGCTGATTCTACAAAACATTACACACGCATGCTATAACTAACACTTAAAAAGTGAATGGTCAACAATTTCTCAAGAGGAAAATCCAAATAGAACCACTCAGCATACCCTGACAGTATAGAGCACCCATCGCCAATTACAGCACTGTGGTTGGACCCTACCGTCAGAAAGAGTGGTAATCTAGACCTCAGTGAATATCAGTGGCCCTTATTTGAGGAACACATTGACACAGTGAAGCCATCTGAGTCTGAGCACACATTTGTGTGGGGATGCCCATCTGCCCATCCCGGCTGTGCCATCTCCAATTACGTCAGTAAGCTCCTTCCAGGAATCTCTTGCAGTGAACACCTCACCTGCTATTAAGACGGCCAAGACTACTACCCTGCAGCAGATGGACCAGTACGTTATTGAGAACCTTGATTCTAATAGCCATTGGAAGATCAAGCGTCCTATGTTGCTGATGCTTCAGATTTATTCGAAAAGCTTTCAGTGTTACCACAGAAGAGAGTCCACTGCTCTCAAGGATGCTGACTGAAATCTAACGTTTCGCTGCAAAAGCCACAACTGGAAATGAGACCAAAGGCTAAATGTTCTTTCCCTTAAGTTTCCTCTGTACCCTCACATCCTCCGGAGAAACAAACGTGGTGACGATGACAAAATGACAGAACAAGAGTGAGGCCCGCCAAACCAGTGGTGAGGGGAAGAGCAGAATCTGGGATGCAGATCACATCACTGACTAGAACAAACCATAACTGTTGATAATCATAATGAGAGACAGGTCTTTTCTGAATCATATGTTAAATCATAAGTTAATGAGGAAAAAACGCTAATGGTCTTACAGTGACAAAGCAGTCGATCAACGAGACATCACTTAAGTGGTCATCTAAGGATTTAGCAGAAAATTTGCTTAATAAGAATTAAACAGAAGTCAAAAGAAGTTATACTGAATGACCACTAGTGACAATGACAAATATTTTGCGTAGTTTTTATTTATGTCTGTGTGATCACTCCATACGGCCAAGTTGCCATGGAACTTGTCAAGCAGGTCAAGATAGCAGCCAGACAGGTAGGCTTTATAAACCAATGCTCTGAGAACACCCCAACTCCTAACCAGCCGCTACTGACTAATACAACCACTGTCAGGAATGGAAGGCAGACCACTAAACATCTGACTCAGAGTTGTGTTTTTCCCTCCTAACGAATGCTTGCATTTGGTTTTTCACCTCGATGTGAGAACATTAGAATGATCCTATTGTACAGGAATGGCCACTTATAGCAGTGAAAGCAGGCAGCGGACAGCATGCCAGGCTGCTCATGAAAGGCACAACACCAAATGTATTCTAAGAATAAGAATCTGGGACCACAAAAAACTAACAGGTCCTAAAAAGGAAAACAAATTACAAATTAACCATAGCACAAACCAATAAAAAATGGCAACATTTAACATGGAGCCAGATACGTGGCCACACTTATACGATGGCGCTGTCTAATGAGCAGTTGATCGAAACTGTGCCCTCATGCTGAAAATTGCAGAAGTAAGAGCACAGACATCCTCTTCAGGGCTATGATAAGACCAACTGTATAACTACACAACGTGGAGGGGAAACTGACCAAAAATGGGAAGCGGTTTGTTATTGTTTATCGGAGCAAACTATAATCGCCGTTGTTTCCATCCCCGTGACAGATGGCATTTTTGTTTGTCAACGCTTTACATTTTTACAAAGTGAAATTGTATATAAAAAGGTTGATAATGGAATTCTAATAACTTGAATTTGTAGCTTTGTCTTTAGTCTCAATGTCAGGTTTTGCAGGTTCAACTGGTAAGAAAAGAGATTACCACTTCAGTACAAAGTATTTCCCAATAAAAAAAATGAAAAACCTTCATTTAAGGAACAATTGCTTTGGTTGTGAATAGTTGATATTCCAGTCTAACCATACAGACATTAAGCATTGTGTTAACGTCGTTGCAATGAGCTACATTCCCAAGGCAAGGCCTCTTTCAGATGGAACACTGCAGTTTTAAGAGCTGGACTAAAATGATGGCCAATATATCTGCATTGTCAGAGCTCAGATTCTGAGTTAATATCCATTTTTATTCATTAATCTTTACAGCCTTTAATGATTACACGATAACGCTGTTTAGCTTATTCATATACATTGTTTCACATTTTAGGAAATAATTACCTGTTTATACATCAATGTTCCTGTCCTGCATTTAGAAGCAGCAAAAAGTAAACTAAATGTTCGATACATCGCAAGTAATATTGGCATCGCTACATTAAATTAAAGACACTGCAATATCATTGTCATTATTGTGCATGCCTAGACTTAATTATTAGCTATCAAACCATTAAGAAAATTAAGTCTCTGACTTAACCATCCCAACCCCAGGAGGTACTGGGTAGCAGACCAAGGTCAACTTTCTATAGTCATCAGGTCATACAACACGGACCAAATGTGTGGGACAATCCTTAGCAAATAGAATCCCTATCAAATACGCCTTCCACTTCAAAATCTGAAGGTTTAATACTCTTTCCACCTGACAGTGGGAAGATTCTGACGCAAAGTAATTGATTATTAATACACAGTACTGTGCAAAACTCTGAGGCACAAGTAAAAACATTCTGTAAAGCGAAGATGCTCTCAAAAATAATGAAAATAAGTGCAGTAAACAGTAAAAAATAAAATAAAATCAATATTTGGTGTGACTACCCTAAAGACCTGCATCAATTATCTTTTGTACACAGCCGGGCAGTTTTATAAGACAATCAGCTGGTAGATTTCTCCAAGCATCTTGGATAACTTTGCACAGTTCTTCTACAGACTTTGGTTGTCTAGCTTGCTTCTGTCTGTCCAGGTAATCCCAGACAGCCTGGAATCAAGGCTCTGTGGAGGTCATACCATCTGTTGTACAACTACTTGTTTGGAAAATAAATGTTTGGAAATCTAAAAATTATTTTCTAATGACACCCTAATGCAGAAGGGAAAAAAAACATCAAAGACTACAGTTACGTAAAAAGCTAAGGTGCCCAAGACTTTTGCACAGTACTGTGTATTTTTAAATAACTTTGCATCAGAATCTTCCCACTGTCAGGTGGAAAGAGAATAGACAAAGAAACTTTAAAAGGCCAAAAACATGATATTGAGACTGACAATTCCCTTACACATAGACTTCAACTCAAAGAAAATTCAACACTTTCAATGATAAAAAGCATGCATTCTCTATGAAAAATGTTTTCAGCCAGTGATCAAAGAATGCTTTAAAGGGAATAAACCTCTTCTGTTTTTATTTCAAAGGAGTAAAAACTGTACCAGTGACTTTAAAGTAAAACACTCAGGGTAATTTGCAGATGGGTCTTTAAAACCCAGTGGAAAGAAAAAACAGTAGCCTTGGAAAACTAAAGCGCTGTTCAAAATACTCAAAATTAAATGTGGAGCGAGGCCAAAAGTACACAAGCAAGCACATTTCCCTCACTGCATTGAAAAATTTGCAGCAATCGCCCTATCAAAGAATTTCTAAGAATTGCGACAACCAATGACAAAGCCCAACGAACCTCTGCCGTCAAAATGTCATTTGCCACAAAAGAAAAAGGCTGGGGCAATATAAAAACTGCCAAGCTGCCAATCACATTTAGCCAAATTTGATTTAATAGTATGAATTGTATTTATATTTTGCACGACTGGTACAATTGGCAAAAAATTTCCCCGGTTTTCCCCCCCTTTTGTATGATTACCCAAGGCTGCGTCTCCCATACTGGGAATATCAAAACTCAGGTCAAAACTGTTTACACTTAGCTCTAGTCTAGTCCACATCAGCCATCGATGGCATTTGTCACTTATGTAACTACAGATCGTTAAATGAACACTTTCCTGCCATTTACAAAACAGCAGACATGCAGTCATTTGTGTTCCAGTGAGAGCTAACACAAGCCATTTTCATTACTTAGCAACCATTTGGAAAAAACTAACCCAGAAAATGTTTTTAAAGGTAAACTTGGAAAAATATAGTGGTGTTAAAATCACTTTAGTATTATATCTTGTATATTATACATTTGTGACATTTAAAAATAACTTTTCCCAGGATTTTCATGACCATACAAAACCCTAGAGACTTGGATTAAGAAAAAATATCCCAAGACCTTAATATAAACACATAGGCCTACACACTGAAAGGCTAAACTTGCTTGACAGAACATCCTAAAAAAATCGAAGTAACAATTCTACTTTGTCTCAACCCCCAATAAGCTCAAGGAAGTTGCTAAATACAGGGTGGCCTCAAATCTTTCCATGGAAGAGAGTATATTTTAATTATTTTACAAATCTATCAAACAAGTAGGGTAGACAGATTCCACAGGTCAAGATATCAATGTGTCCCTTTACATTACTATTAGATTTTACCTTCACATATTCCCTCACTTTGTCACCATAACGGGTAACGGAATTTCAAAAACTGCTGCCTGATTAATACTTGATAGAGGAGTGCAATTCAATTTTTTCCATATCTCCAAACCAACCGTTTTAAGAGCATGGAAAGGAATTCTGAGTGTACATTAAAAAGCATTTTTTTTTTTTTTCTAACATTGAGTTCCTTTAATAATTTTCAGCGGAAGGACAATTTTAGTTATTTTAAGAATGAATCTCAAATTTGAATCACTTTGCTTTTCTGAGCCACACAATCACTTAAGCAATAGCTTAACCAAATTTCAATAGTTCAACCATTGTGGTTCACTCCACTAATTGGTTCTTTTTTTTGCATATTCTGAGTACTGCATGTGCTGTGCTCAGAATAATTTCCCTCCGTGAATATACGGATATTTGTCGTTTTAAAATTTCTTGCCTTATACAGGCCATTACAGTAAAATGAACCAAAAACCAACTACCACAACCAATGAATAGAATCAACCAGCAGCAGCTTCAGGCAGTAATAAAACACATAAGGCATTAATAAAAATGAAGGGGAAAGACTCAATTCAACAATATACATTTGATAAGTCTTAATGAATGTCACCATGCCTAACCAAAAACAAATATCGGTAAACACCATTTTCAGGCCAAAATTCACAATGAATACTAAGAGTTGTGAGCTCCTTTTGATAAAATCAAGAACCAAGCTGATAAATGAATACTAAGCAAGTGCTGGGAACAAATGCAATAGATACAAGCAAACTAAATAAAAATAAATAAGTTTACCAAAGGACTGGTCCACATTGTATATTGTACTGGATTTAATTCTGTATTGTCTTTTAAAATGTGGGAAAAGTCAAGACATGTGGCACTGGACATAATGTGCACTTCCACACATAAAAATGCATATATGGAGCAAAATCAATTATAAAATACTGCAATATGAAGAAGCCCACAAACGACAAAACTCATTCGGTTGCTCACAATAGACCAACTAGTATACTAAGAATACTTCAATTATGATCTACATACAACCATCTTCTAAAATCTAAGTTATAAGGAAAAATGTCTGAAACAACAGTCGAATATAGCAAACTGCGAGGAATTTGTTAAGATTAACACTAAAAAGACTTAAATTACCGGAATGGAAAGAAGCAAGACATAGAGTATCACTATATTACGTTGGGCCCAGATGAGCCCAAGGGGCTGAAGCCAAAATAGCTACGGACCACTGCATTTCGTCATCTTTTTGTTTGAGTCAAGGATACATTACTTAGGCCTATTATGACAGGTAGCGCATCCAAACGAGTTATGATTGTTAAAATAATCAAATACGATGGTAAAAGTTGGTATGTGTTGTCTCGAATGAATACACGTTAAGAGAAATTCAGTTTTTTGCCGTATTCGGCGCTGATAATTGTTATAGGTCAAAGTCACTATTTTATCAGAGGCAAAAAAGGTTAGTCTTAGATGCCTAACATACGCAGGATTTGTATTGTTATAAATAGAAAACCCTTCGTCCTTCACATAGCGTTTCGCGGGGATTGTCCTGAATACGCTGCCAATATTTTATGAAAATGGCACTACAAGTACATAGTATTTGGTCAACATACGGTTAAACGAGCATATAGTAAACAAATTTCATCTAACTACGGGTAAAAACTACGCAAGTGTGTGACTAAGTCATTTTCATCAACGAAATTTAAGGGGGGGATTTACTAACTTATACTATAAACAAGACGGAACTACACCTCCGAGAATTTATTCAAAGTGCATTTGTCATCAGTTAAAAAAAAAAAAAACGGTGAAGTCAAGTTGCTTAATTAGGCATCCCTCAAGACTAATATGCAAAATGATATCAGAGGACACAATGCCACTTTAATAATAGAGTAAATGTTCATTAAAAAATAGTTATTGTAGAAACCTAAGCCTGGTACCAAACAACTCCAGCCGCTCTGGTTAACATTAAAAGTACCCGCTACAACCGCATTGTTTAAATTGACGCACTTTAACTGTAACAAGCGTTAAATACAGGGTAGGGCATATTTTAATGTATTGATATTAAGTGTATTCATAGCTACTTGCTATATAAAGTCCCCAAAAGACGTGTTCGATTTCGAATTTTGATGTTCAATTTGAGCTAAGTTATAAGACAAATGAGCTACTTCAATATCCAGCTAGCGAGGAGAATATATCTACGACGCAAACCAGCGGGTCAGTGCAAGCTAGCCGCTGATTTTCCGCAAGCTGCTGATGCAATGGGTCTTTGTGTAGCAGTGCACTGATTTCGTATTTAACTGCTAATCCAATCCATTGCTTTATCTGGGCCAAGACTGCATAGTAGGTTCAACGGCGTTCTAGTTATCACGCCAATTACCAACCAAGAAAAATTACACGTACTATTGAACATGTATGCATATTTATTAATATACATTTACTAAATAAAAAATATAATAAAAACGTATCTACGAACGGTTCATACTGTTAATACTGATGAAGAACCATCGGCTGTCAAAAAAGCTAGATAGCTAGCCATCATTACAATACGGAAAGATCACTTACCAATCATGATATCCAAACATTTAGTTAGCTGGCCGGGTACTTTACCCCACCCTCCAAACCCGGTTCGGTTGAATTACCCTGCGACAACCTTTGCTATAATTCAAACATAATAAGAATAAAGAGGATACAGGTCAAGTCCAAGTCAAACCCATCTTCCTGGTATCTCCTTTTGTTTCGACTGACAAATTCCTTTATGATTGCAGCCATTGCAGTGACAGGAGTCTTTAAGGTTTTCAAATTAAGATAAGGTATTGTTGCCTTTGTTTGAAATGACACTGTCCCTCGATCGCCCTTTGCTCTCTTGATTTAGCAGTTCCTTGGTATAGCTAATTGACGTAGTCCGGAGAGTTAAAATTGCTTCTGTTGGATCATAAAATAGGGCCTCACTCCGCTCCTCCACAGGCCCGGGTTCCCCGATCCTGGAATTTGTCTTGCAATCCCCCAAGTGAAAAGATATACAATTCGCCACCTTCTGAAACGTAATGTTTTATAAATGGCCAAAGTCTCTGAATTTTCCGCAGCCGCCGTGATGGAGTCGATAAACTGGAGAGGAACCTCTCCAGCGCCTCTATTCCAGAAATTTGGAGTCTCAAAACACACGCGCACAGACAGACACACACGCGTATCTAGGTAGATAGCAAGCTCACTGACTACACTAACGTTCAGAGCCAGCTAGACATTTCTAAAAAATTTAAAATCCATCGAAAGAGCCCCCCGTCGTCAAAATGCCAACCAATGCATAAAAAACAACATACTCCATCATAAAAACTAACGTTTATGAATAGCCATAATACACGTCTTAAAATATGTTCACGGAATTGCCAGTAACGGATCGTCCGTTTCTTGAATCTCTTACTCGAACTTCCATCATGGCTTCCAGCAGCAGGAGAAAAAAGGACAAGCTAAGCTTACACCATATATTCTACCGCCATGCACAAATAGTTCTCTTATAGCTTATTATCCACGTATTCAAGTCAATATGTAACCCATACATCGTATAAATATTCAACACCTTAAAATATATTCCACTCATCTGTACATTTATAAAGTCTCGTTTGTGCTACAAGCACCTTTATTTACAGCGGAAGAACACAACTACAGGCACACCGCAGGGCACTATTTTCTGTGTCAAGGAGATCACGTGTTCCATGCCTCATTTTTTGGTCTCACGTTTGTAGATGTGGTTTTACTTTTTTAATCAGTCTTATGGGTACGCAAAGTTGTATATTCTAGATACCGTGTTAAAATAAATACAACATATGACGTTTTATATTGTGTATTGAAAAAATGTGGGAAATACAGTGGAGAAAAATCTCTGCGTTTGCTAGCTATCGTCGGGAACCTAAGCTTGCAACTTCTGAACTGCTTACGCAAGCATAAAATGGTTACGTCGCAAGTATCTAAGCTGTAGACGGATAAATGTTTTATTCTGTTACCTTGAAATTGCACAGGAATATCGGAATATCACAATAACAAAAAAATTTTTGGAATGCTACAACTGCGTGACAAGTCTTGTATGTCTTTCAAAAGACGTGGAACTTGTGCTTATTCTTTGGCGCCACCTACCAGGTTCAGCTTCTTACGTGTCAGCCAAAAGTCGGTCGGGAAAAAAGAAGCAGAGGTGGGTGTCCAGATCCTAAGAAACAGGATAGTGGGTTTTCGAATCGGAGGTGTCCGGGAGTTAAGAAGCAGGATCGAGGTGTGGAAGAAAATGATAAGTAAATATATGTTATGTGGATCCTCCAAGTGAATAACAAAGTCTTTTTTTTTCTTCAAAACTTAACCAAATGAATGCATTATGAATGAAGGCCACAGAAGAATGGAATGTTAGACTAGATAAGAACACAGATGCACCCATTTATTGAACAAAAGAGCACAGAGGCACCCATTCAATGAACCATAGTATGCAATGTAATAAAGTTGGAAATGCACTTAAATTGATGATCACCTGAAAATGAAATTCACACAAGATAAGAAATACAATTGCACTTATGTAACAGGTTTTTTAATTAATAATTCTAGGGATGTGTAGGAATAATAGTGTAATGGGACCAATGGTACTGGAACAAAGCCCAATAGAAGAATATGGGTTGGCATAAGAAATAACGGTATAGAAATGAAAAGTTAAGATAGAGGGAGGAGACCGAAGAATAAGCTCCACAATAGGTGGGGTTGCAAGGAGGGGATCAAGATAAGGGGACAGGATAAGAGAAAGATGCACTGGGAAGCCAGGTAGTCTTTGTTGTTGTCTTTTCCATTGTCTGGGTCTTTTTCGGGGGCCTTGATTTGTTTGTGTGAGTGTTTGAGAAGGACCAGCTCGGTTTGTAGAATGCTTTTGGATCCAAAGCAATAAACCTATTACATCAGACTTAATGAATTATTTGTTTTAATTGCATGGTGAAATTATTTAAGTGTGGAAGGGACACTGGCCCAGGCGGGAATTAGCCCCGCTATTATTGAGAGAGAATCAGTCCCCCCACCCCCCCACTGCAAGCATGACTTGTTCAGTTATGGTAAGGCACTGGCGATAGTACCATTGTCCGCTGGTTGAGCATGCATCAGCCTGCTTGTGACGTGAGGGAGGGTCACATCTCATGCATGTTATCTGCACTAGCCTTCTGCTTTGGATTTCTGACATTTACTCAATCTAGTTGCATTATATTTTAAGAGGCTATCACAGATAGCTGTAGTTTATGTTCTCATTAAAATATTCCAAGGAATTCCCATCAACCATAGGTATAAATGCAAGTTTAAACCTTTATTTGTTACCCCTGTTGAGACCATTATTGGCCAGTACATTTCTCTTGTAAGTTAATAAGCTAACATATTTAAAGATTAAAATGTTGTTTTAGTGATTTAGCCATCAGGTGCAATCAGGTGTTTCTCAGTTTGGGTGAACCGATGTGTCAACGTCACACTCTTCTTTTAAAATATATCTATTTAAATATCAATTCAACTCACTTGGCCCTTTTGGGAGAGAACGGTACCAGTTCTAGTGTCACTGATTTGACAATGCAGGGTTAGTGGGGGTTGGTGAAAGGTGGGAAATGGGCTTTTAATAAACTGCCCAGTGAGCATGGTACTACGGTGGCCTTGTGTTGGCTGCATTTCCATGCCTGCCCAAATGCACTTGAGTGTGGATTAGTTTGTGGAAGGTTCTCAACCTTAGTGTTAAAAAGGCTATCGAGTCTTTTGTTTATATTAATATAATTACAATTTTACACCAGATCTTCCATTAAAAATCTTCTGCAAAGATGCAGTGCAAGTGCAAACATTTTACTGAAGTATGGCCTTCAAACTGTAGAAACAGTTGGCATAGTTGCTCCTGGTTGATCAATGTCCAGCTTTTCACTACTGTTCCACTTATAATACTTGCGGGTGCCCAGGGTGTTTGTGTGTGGTCTAAAGGTATTAACACGAAGATGTAGATATTTAATACACATTTTAATATGATCAATAATTTAACTATTGAAAAAAAGGGGAGGTTCTATTTAAAATCATATGCCTTCTACAGATGTATCATAGTTTTGTGGAACACTTTGAATTTGAATTGAATTTGGCTTGGACACTGCTGGTTAAAACAATTTTGGATACTGAAAATGTTGTGAAAGGAGAAATTTATTTATCAAAATTTTCCACATGAATAATTCAGCATCCATCCATCCATGTCAAAATTAGTAAAATGTTTTATTTTTACCATTTGTTTTCATAATAAATGTACAACATGCCTTAATAATGACATCATTTATCTAAGGGAAGGGGATCATTTATCTTTATCTAGAGCAGTGGTTCTCAAACTTTTTTGTCCCAAGGCAAACCTATGTAAATATGAAATTTCCAAGGCACACCATTTTTTTCTCAAAATACAATGATGCGTACAATTTGTGTGAAATAAATTGTATTAAACCCTATGCTGCCTCTGAAACATAAATCAAAAATGTAAAATAAACTCGAAACCATGTTTTAGATTATAACCACTAATTTAAGTGATTTTTAAATGATGAATTGATGCTTTACCAACAATACAGCATGTTTCATTAAGTTTCATTAAGAGCACTAACCTAAGGCCAACAAGAATTCACTCACTTACACACACACACACACCCATGCTTTCGAATTAGTAATGGAGGCTTCAGTGAGAGTGGCGTAAGAAAGTAGTCCTACACACAAGAGTGTTTTAGGGCCAAAAATCTGAAAAATGTCCTGAGATGTGGAAAACATGGTATCAGCAGAATAATTTATTCTGACCCGCTTCGTGTCATGGCCGCATTACCACCTCAGAGTGTGAATTCAATGGTCCGTCGTCAGTTATTCCTTATGCAAGGACAAATTCCACGGCTCATCGTCTGAGAACCACTGATATAGAGGCCTTTTTGAGCAGGTATTTATTCTTGACAATTCTTTTTAAACAGTATTGAGGCTGATTTATTGGCTGAAGCTATTTGGAAAAAGGAGGCCCAATATGTGGGTCCTCCAGAACCAGGGTTGGGTACCCTTTATGTGAGTCACAAAGTGTAAGCACCCCTAATGTAAGGCAAAATGTTTTAATTTAGTAGATTTTTTTTTACATTTATCTAAATTAAATTGTAGCTGTTGGTTCCTGAAATGTAAATTCTACCCCGAAAATTTTAATACATTCATGGGTCAAAAGCTTCAAACTGACATGATCAAAATAGTACAAAATAAAACAGCAATACCATTTTAAGAATAAAGTTAAGTATATCACTTCAAAAAATATGAAAAATATAACCTCACAGGTAATTGTATACCTGAAAAACAGTTGAAGGCAATTCACAAGGTGCTCACTGCTCTTTCTGTAAAGAGCTATAGTACTCAGTGAGGACCTTCCAGGCGTTGGGAGACATAAACCCATCTGGGGGGTTCTTCCCAGTCTGTGCCAGTATCCTCATTTTGGTTCCTGAGATGAATTCAAACTCACTGTGCCTAAGAAGAAGAAAAAAATGAATCAACCGGTAACTCTTGCTGCATCTTTGGCACTGAGGACGTTTAACTTACTACGGTCAATCGAGAATGTTCCATCAGTCTCACCGGTCCTGGTTATAAAAGTCCATGGCTCTCTTGCCTTTGTCATATGCAGCTACTCTGAATGGAATGATCTCCACAGAAGTGAGGCCAGGGGCCATAGACAGCAGGTTTGCCCCGTGTGTGGGCTCATACATGTCCTGCTTCGTGTCTGGGTGGGGCATGCCTGCTGGGTCGCGGCCCACGATGTAGAAGTTGGCGCCAGCAATCATCCGGGCCCGGCAGTGCCACTGCACCTGGTGGAAGACATAATTGTTATATGACTCTACACACCTAACCTGGAATCGAGTTGGATTTATGGCCCTGATATCTCAGCTTTTTTCTATGACCCTTTATATACCCACAAAAGAGATTAATGTGCATGGAAAAGCATCATGACTGCAATCACTAGTTGTACACCTTAATAAGATCAAAAAGATCTTAAAGATCTTAAAGATCTGAAAGGTGGTCTATTTCTGACACTCTAATGCAGAAGACAAAAAAAAACAAAAAAACATCTAAGAATACATTTATGTAAAAATCTAGGGTACCTAAGACTTTTACACAGTGTCTTACCTCAGTAGGACCAGCATACATCATGGGCGAGGGAAATATGGCTATGACGGTGCAAGCCGGGTCCAGAACCCTGTCTTCCAGGACAGCCATATGCTGCCTCATGCGCCACTCCAGAGGCACATCGTCCTCCTTGGTCCAGCCACCCAGCGGATGAAGCAGCAGCACGGGACGCTTGTAGCCACGTTCCAGCAGCTGTCGGCGGGTGTCCTGCATCAGCAAGGCATGACCATTGTGCACAGGGTTACGCAGCTGGAAGGCTACCACAGCATCTGGAGGACACGGCAAGAAGATTGCTTCCATTAGGTATTGATGAAAGTTGCTTCAAACTGCTGTTTTACGTCTCTTTCCTTTATCAGAATGAAAATTCTTCATTCATACCCAAGAACATTTTTATTACAATTACGGGTTTACTTTTACCTGCTTTCATTGCCTTAAATATATGCATCAGTTCTTTGGGAGTCAAGCGATATTGGTCCAGACCATCATTCCATTTAATTCGTTCCAGAACTTCCAGGTCACCACCAACTAGCCAGTCACCACCCTCCATCACCATCTGGAAAAGACGATAAATATAGGGCTGATGCACCCACATACTTCGCAACTTTAAAACCAAAGTTTGTCTGTCATTGATATTGCTGATGGTAAATAATGTTCTTCTTATTTTTACATTTCTAATCACTTATTATGTATTAGTTTTCGCCCCAATTTGGAGTCAACAATTGTGCTGGTGCATCTTGGCTTGTCGCTACCAATTCTACCACCACAAAAGGATAAGGGGAGTAAGTATGGCTAATCTTGGGAGGCAGTGGTAAATCTTTTGAGTTAACAAATAAAAGGTCATTGAAATAGTGCTGGGCTTTAGCTCGAGTTGCTGTGTGATTTTGAAAGTTACTTGTCACCTTGATGTACGGGTGCTGTGGGCAGGTGGAACCCCACTGTCTGGCACACCGTTCCTCCTTGCGGTGCTCGTAAAACTCAGGGTTGTGCAAAACTGCAACTCTGTTGCCTTGGAACTCCAGTGCAAAGGCAGTGCAACCATCAAGTCTGTCCTTGTCCTCAGTAGACACGGCCAGAATAATTGGCACAGATAAGTTGATGGTCCCTCCTGACAACAGTGATACACATGTTTAGTTGTAGCATCAAATTAAATCTAGACACACAGTTATCAGGTCCAACTAAGCAGCATCTTATACCATCAAGCAGCATCCCAAAGTGAAGGACCTGCAGGAACTCCCTCTCTCTCATGAATCCCTTCAGGGGGCTTGCCCAGCCTTCTGCCAGTACCTGCACCCACTGCTGGTCCAGCTAATGAAGCAGGAAAATATGTTCGGTGAAGAAACTACATCACTATCAATCACAATGTGACAATAATAAAACACTTGAAACATGAAAATATTGATATACAGATTCAAATATGGAAAAAGGCAGGCGCTACAGTGACAGTAAATGGGACGTCAGGTGCCACCTTAGTGATTCGGAGGACAGGCAGTGATTTGGCACCAGCAAGAGCCAGGTCCAATTGGTTCTCTGGCACAAAGAGTTCGTTCACTTCTTCCATTATTCCTATTGGAATAATACTCTGCAATACAAGGATGAGTAGCATTATCAGATGTTTTTAAATACCTGTGCAATGAAAAGCTCATATTCAGTTAAATCATTCTTTAAAAATGCCGTTGATTGACCCCTTGTTTTGGGGGGGGGGGGGGGTTTGGCAGAAAAAAA
>JAOVYW010000054.1:3171266-3236757 GCA_025775045.1 Hiodon tergisus | reverse complement strand
CTGTATTCTGTATTTGCTGTATTCTGTATTTGCTGTATTCTGTATTTGCTGTATTCTGTATTTGCTGTATTCTGTATGTGTCCACTATTATGTCATTTCCTCAACTGCCTTAATCTAAATTATTAAATATTAGACACTAAGTGTGGTGAAATGAACGATATCTTGGTTTTTCATTGAGCATATTCCATGCACATCTGTGTGATGGTGCGTATGTTTTTTCAACAGCTTGCATAAATGGTGATACACAAGTTGTGTGCAATACTACACTGCACAGCAAACTACACTGTAGCTGATGGGAGAACCGGATCTACAAAACAATTTGAAACGATCCTGTTTTCAATGAATTCCTGAAAACAACAGCAACACGGCGTGATTCCACCGGATTTGTTCGCGTCTTATCGGGTTTGTCTTGAGTGCGGTGGTCTTAAGTTATATATATGTCATCAATTTTTTAACCAATAGATGAATTACTATAATTTTCTGGAATATCAATTACATATTGAAGCTATCCACTTAAACTCTCACCCTGTCCACTGTCTCCTGTGTCATCTGTGTATGAAAAAACAGAAGAACATGTGCATGTACAATTAAGGAATAAGGATAATATAATAATATAATAATGAGGAATACTGAATAAATTATAACTCATAAATAATTTATTGCTTTCAATTTGCATAATTTTTTTCCGGATGTACAGTAAATTCTTCAAAATTTTCTCTGATATTTGTTCAAGTTTTATCTCAGAGATCCGTAAGCCAGTGGACATCGGAATTTCTCCCTGTCCCGTGAACTTGTAAATCTGTAAATAACAGCCATCATGGGGGTGTAATGGTGCAGAGCTCCAGTAATGGGAACACTGGACAGTAGGTGAAGAGCAGCGGCCATATTGAGGGTTAGTAATTACACCATAGTGTCCCCACCTTTTTATCCCAGGTTAGACAAACTGAACACTAAATGTCTCCTTTTTAAAGGTAAAATGGAGGGTTGTTCATTTTTTTCCTTGAAAATGTTTTGGGGCCTGTTGGGGAATATGTAATTCTGCACCTGCTGTGAATTATATTATGTACTATTGCATACACAGTCCACTAAGTAAACAGATTTATAACTGAAAGGAAGTTGTTTTTTCCTCGTTCGCGCATTGAATGTGTCACAGGATCAGCTGGTTAAGAAATGTATGTAGTAACGTAACCTGTCTATTCCAGTTGAGGACATTACTCTGGGGTCTTACCAGTGCATCCATATTGCTACACATCTACCAAATCCATACCAATATCCCCGTGTCTCCTAGAACCTTCATATAAAATATTTGATAAAGGACATATTACACAGCTCACAGAATAGCAGGATATACCACGGTCTTACTTCTTTATGCAGACTCACAGTTACAGACAAACACATATGCACACACAGAGGCCATGCTATCCATTGCTTTCCATTTTTAACATTCTAACCCTTACATTGACCGTATAAAATGCAAGCACACTTGGACTTGTGTGGTCTAAGTTATCTCTCTGGGCACAAAGCCTTCCCCTTCTTCTCAGAAAGCCTGCCTGATTAAATGCATCTCAAATCGGTCTGGGAATGAAGTACAGGAGGTGGGCATTCTTGCCGGTGGGCATTCAGCTCCCCCCTCTTTGCCCAGAGCAGGGGTAGAAATGGCAAACCCCTTAGATTTCTGGATGCTTCTCATCAGGAGCCATGGACTCAGATTCTAATTCATACTGGCACTATAATGGAATTCAACATCGGTATAGGAAAATGCATTTAAACCCCACGGTGACAGTATGGTGCCAGCATTCTTGTGAATATTCAGCAGAGCTTTTTGCCTCTGGGCTAAATAATGAAGCTTCGTATTGTCCCATTCTATGCTCAGCCGTTGGTCATGAAAAGGCCTCAAATATGGTTCCGGTGTTGAGACAGCAGAAGGGCTTGCAGGTTGTGTAAGAGCTGTGCATTCAGCAGTTGGGCAGGTTGAGGAGTCTTTAAGCAACTGTCAACTTCCTCAGGACTGGCTCCATGCAACAAAGAAAGCATTGCTATGAGCAGTGGGCCTGTGTCCTGTTGTTTTTGGCAGATTAGGAGCTGCTGTACAAACTGTTATTATTAAAGAGGCATTGACTGTAAATGTGACTAGGGTTGGAGTAACTGTTTTCTAGAAGAATGAACAGCTAAATCACAGGTATTTGAATACATTTTTTCTAATGTAAGACTGCACTAAAACGCATCACTTGCGTCAAGCCTCCCTGGGTCTCACCGGCGTTAATTGGACCCTGAGTACCCTTGCCTGTGTTTTATGCGATGCATAACGGGTTAAAACTGGTTACCATGCCTACTGTACCTGGCTGCCATACCTCAGTCTAATTAAATCGCAGTCTTTCAGGAGGAACTGAAGAAAGTTTTAAATGGAATGTCGATATACTCAATGTTTTTTGGAAAATGAGTAAAGATGAGTCCTTAGAAATATTATTAAAACATTTAAAAATAAATTCACTGAGCCAAAATACTGGAGGCTGAATGCAACACAACCATTATTGTCCTTTAAATGAGCAAAACATCAAGCCAGAACCAAAGGAATGATTTGATTACCCCGAAGGACATCAAGCTTGAAAAATCTCTTGCATAACCTCAGTGATAAATCAGTGTGCTGAAACCTATAAATGTATCATAAACAGGCAAACAGAGCGCTAATATTACCCCGCACCAATTAAGAGGCCTCCCTGGGTGTCAGAGGAGGACGGCCTGATTGGAGCTGAAGGGCCGACTCCGGAGTGGGTGGGTGTTGGGTTCACGTGCGTCCACGACAAAAAAAAGTCATCAATAACCTGACTGGGCTTTCTCATCCACGGACACTGTTAGCATTACCGCCAAGCTAGTCTAGCCCACCCACTCGCTCACCCCATAGCGTGAGACCAATGGTGCCACATCTAATGCGCTAATGCGCTAATGTGCCAAGACACAGCCTAAGGAGCACAGACAGGACTAGAACCATCCATACCATAAACATATACAAATACCCCAACCCTCCAAACAACCCTGAGTCTCGATATATGTCCGTGGAAATATGTATCCCACTGGATGTATCTTTGAAAAGAGTGTAGGGAATTGCAATTTCTTAAATTTTAAATTTTTATCTAAGAAATATTATCTAAATGTGCTGACATACTTATCGTCTTGCAAGATTTTGTTGCCCGTAATCTTAACATTTTTAAATATGAGTAAATCCAATCTGAGCAACCAACTTCACACATTCAAAACAATATATATGGAAAGCCTTACTTAAAAAAATGTTGAAACATTACACAATTTTTTAAATAAAAATGGTTATTCCAGATTAAATTTGCTGTTAGGTTCCCAGTCAGGCTGTAAGTTCCAAGCCAAGATTTTAACATTAGGCGCTAAACCAGATGGTGCAAATTTCAAAGTCACTAAATGTTTCTTTGAGTGCAGTTAATTTGGTCATTTAAGAGTGGAAGGTGCCACCCAGACACTGCCCAGATAAAGCCCTGGCTCCACACTGAGGAGAAAATGGATCAATGATGCCACCATGAAGTCATCGTTGAAAGATCAGGGATGTGCAGAGAGTTCCTCAGGGGCAGGGGCTCAAGTGTAAAAAAAAAGGGCTATCTATCACCATAGAGCTAATTTTAAGTAATACCAATGTTACAACAATTAATAATAATATATAACTACATATTCTTATCATTATCACCCTGGTAGACATTGTAACTGTGTGTGGTCACAATAATCAATATGAAACTACTAACATAACCTATTTTATGGTATTTTATTTTTACATTGATAGGAATAATTACAACAAAAAGGCAACTTTTAGTGGAGAGTTGAATCCGAAGAATCGCTAAAGAAAAATTGAAACATTATGAAATAAAAAAAACTACTGCATCACCATCTGGACAGATAACACACTATGATAGACTATACACAAATGTACTGTAGTGACCCACCCACTATATGTCACTTACTTACAAACTATAAATTTCACATTTAAATTTAAATTTGGCAGCAGTACTTTGATTTCAATAAAACATAACAGCTTGAGGAAGCACAGAGAAGGAAAAATAAATGCAGAGAAAATGATGAAGGTACTGCAGCACTGCTTGCAGAACTGGATTTTCAGTCTCGTAGTTTTAACCTTCTGTCGGGAACCATCTGCTCAAAGATGTTGATGACTTCCTCTTTGTCAATAGGAATGTCGCTCTCTATGTCAAGTAGCAGCAAGTCAGACAGCCTTTCCTGTCCACAAAGACTCCTCGATCTGGACACGCTCCACTGTGGCTGTGGAAACTGGTAGGGTAGCATATATTTTCACCAGTTGATATAAGGCTGGGAACACAAGGTGAACCTCGTGTTCTTTGAAAATCTCCAACATTACCTTGGCTCTCTTCACCGGACATCTATGGGCAGAGTGAAGCACTCCTCAGACCTCTCTCGTCATCTGCTCTTCATCTTCAACTCCATGAAAGCTGCAGAGGATATGCGTAGCTTCCTTTGGCCCCTGTAAAATTCCTCTGGTGTGTGTGAGTCATGATCCTCAGCTGCTGATGTTGAGCAGTGCATCAACTTTGCAGGTATTTTTCTTCTTTTTCCATGTCCAGTAATGACATCAGGAACATCAATACCTGCTGCCTCAGCATGGCCGCTGACTCTTTCATAGATGGCCTTGAACTCCTCCTCAGTCCTCAGCCCTCTCAGTCGAGTGACTACACCACCCACAATGGTGTGTGCAGCTCCCAAATCCAAGTCTTCCTTTTGAAGGGAATTGGAGGCACTTACCGTTTCAAAGAAGACAGGAGTTGCCATTTCCAAACAGAGCAGGAATGCATATACATATATATATATTAAGACTATGTTGGCTATTTGTAAACATATGATCCTTTTTGCAATTATTAGTCTCATATCACCTTTTTTCACCCATGTTGATGGAGAATATGTCCATTTAGTTGCCTCCTCCTTAAATATTTCTTCAATTTTCTGCCGTCTCTGTTTGTTTGTTTGGCATCTTGCCATTAATTACTTTATAACATATAAAATAAAAAGGTTTCTTGTGAAACTCCTGTCTGGAAATGTAACAAACTTGCGTAGGTTACTTACAAACACATTCCCTGTCAATAAATTTGAAATCGACCTGTGATAAGCATACAAAATGCTAATAACATTATGACAAGGTTAGCAAGCAAGCTTGCGGTGTCAGCATGCCTGTCTGTCAGTCGAGTCTGAAGCAAGACGCAATGCATAGCAGCGCATTGGCTTCATGGCAACTAAGCAGACCGTCTGACGGCAGAGACTAGGGCATGTAAATTGATTAATTTGCTAATTGAATTACTGTTTTGTGCACATTTTCATGCTAATTTTAATTCAAATACATTTTTACACAATATAATAGTTTGTTAATTAATGTTGAGAGGGGCACTTTGGATTAATTTGCTAAACTTGCTAGAATTGAGTATAAACTGGAGGGAGCAAATCACTGGATAATTCTAGAGCAAAACCTGCCTCAGTCCTGCTAATAACTGGGATAAAAATGTACCTAAATAAAAGGCTGTGTTTGCTTTTTTCACAGCGTTTTTTTTAGTTTCATCCATAAAAGGGGCCGGTGGAGCCCTTCTTTCTGCTTGTCACTAAACAACTTCCCAGGCTCCTGCATGCTATCAGTGCCTTACAGTGTCTCTCCTTCAATTGAACTGAACTTCTGGTGAGTGTAACAGTGAGCGGCTTGATGGAGACAAAGGAAAAGGGATGGAGAAAGGAAAGTCTAGTCATACTTTTTCATACTTTTTCTTGTTGATTTTTTAAAATTTCATACTTTACACCTCAGTACTTAATGTTCCCTGTTTATTTACATTTATATTTCAGTCATTTAGTATTCTCAAAAAAATTGACTACGCCACCAGTCATCCTGACCATTGTCAAAGGACAGAAAGTAATTTCTAATTTGCGCTCCCAATTTTTCCCAAGCTACTTTGGGAAATCCAAATGATTTAGGGAAAGAGCTACAATAAAGCCAGTACATTTAATCCTAAACAGACAAGTGATTAGGCCTCTATCGCCCGTTTTCTCTTTCTTTAGATTCCTAGAAACCAATAACATAAACAGACGCTGCATAATGGGAATCGATGTTTGGGCTAATGTGGAATCTGATTAAACACTACTCTAAAGACTTTTTTAATTAAAGAAAGATACACATACTCACAAGACAGTGCAAAGTGCTGAAGGATAAATGTGCCATCTGCAATTTGCAAGGAAAGAGAATAAGAAGTTATTGCCCAGCAGCCCAGGGAGAAATATGTGCCGTATTTTAACAGGAGGTTGTGGACTTGACAAAATTAGGGTTGTAGCTTCAAATTTAAAGGAGGGTGTGACACGCGTCTGTCACGTGGACACGTGCAAGAGCAGCCGACAGAACAGAAAAGATGAAGACAAACACAAACACCAAATGAAAGTTGAAAGAAAACCAAGAATACGTGCCGGTACATCCAAGACCTGGTCACTTTGTTTAAACTCAGTTGGAGTGTTTACTTCGGTGATCCCGTGAGGCACCAGGGAGGAAGTGTTTATTTTTTGGTAAAACCGTTTCTCGGGAACGGCGAATAAAGGGCGGTGAAGCCACATTTAAGCCATCCTCCTGCATCTTCACTGTCGCGTAACACAAGGGGTTTTGTCCTAATGCCAATGAGCACGGTGCTTAACATCAGCAGCAAATACAACTCATGTAAATACACTTGTGTCTAGTTGCTCTAGATAAGAGTGTATTCCCACACAAATAAATACTATCGAAAAATAATGATTCCTCTATCATCCAGGATTTACTGTGGAAAGGTTTGGTAGGTAGCGACAAATAGTCAGAAAAAGGGATAGAGAGGAAAGAGATTAGTATCTCTGCTATCTTTTCATAAACGGCTAACCCTCAATCAATCAAGCAAATTTGATTACAGCATTTTTACAAACATAACTTTTCACAAAGTGCTTAACGATAGGTCTTCCCACAATACTACACTATGGAAAGGATGGTGACCCAAACAATGCCAAACAATCTTCAAAGTTTCCCAGGAGGGTCGAGGCCAATACAGCCAAAAGTTCTACCCCTAAAACTGCTGGACTGCTAGCCATCCTGATGATAAGGCCGGTATATAGACTTTGATTGAAAGGATGGTGTGGTCAGTCCATCACAGCTCTTAATTACTTACATGAATTCATTATTGATTTTAAGGAATAAAATAACAATTTTTTCCCTGTGGTCCTGAGAAGCACAAGATTTAACAAATCAATTAAAAGCCGTTAGCATTCTAGAGATGGCTGGTCAGGTTCGGGGGACGGGATATAGTCCCTAAGTTTCCTTCGGTAGGAAGCGTTGTGTAAGACTATTGATTTACTGAACCCAAGTATCTGCAGCCAATAGCTTGTGCAACCTCTAACATGGGTAGCTGTCAGCCAGTGACCTTTTCTGAAAATCGCTCTTGCCGACTCTCATCCAGGCAATCGACCTGAATCCAAGCCAGCATCCTGTTTCGCAGTATGAAATAAATACGGCAATCCGATATATTTTGAAGTTAAATTGCTTGAGGAGTCACATTTCGGGGTTAAATGATTCATTCACACTTCCCCTTATCGATCAAAACAAGACGTCAGGGACTGACTTATGGTGTGGTTTAGCCATTACTGTTGGTCAAACATAGACTGCACATAAATGCACAGAATAATAATGAGGATTCAAATCTTAGAAATTTGTCTGACATGTGGACTATAATTGTTACAACAAGCTACATGTCCATTCTCAACACAGCCGATAACTGATATTAGAACAGCACACTTAAATGATTAGTCATCTGAGCGGAACTTGCTAAACTAGGGGCTAAAGGGCATTACACAATGCCAAAGCTAATGTGCTATGGCAAAATAAAAATATATAAAATTAAATAAACTGAGAGAGAAAAGAAAGTAATCAAAACAGTAATAAAAATTAATCCCATTTTTTTTCACGCTTTCCTAACCGTATAATAGGCAGTGTTTAGCCAGATGGCAGGGCCCTGTGTCTCGTCTTTAGACAAGGGACGTCTTTTCCTTCAACACCCCCAACAGACCTGTAAAGTCAGCATTATATCCCTCAAACTGTCTGAGTCGTTTATTCGTCTGACTTCTGGGTCAGACTTTTAAACTACAGATGACTTCCCTAAAGGCTACTGTGAAAAGCAGAGGTTCTATGGAGGATATACACAATATACAGCTAGTGGCAAAAAGCAGTGGCCAGGGAGAGAAAGGGAGAGATGGGGAGTGCAAGAGAGAGAGAGAGAGAGAGAGAGAGAGAGAGAGAGAGAGAGAGAGAGAGAGAGAGAGAGAGAGAGAGAGAGAGAGACTTTGGTATGACATAAACTTCCCTAACCTACAAGAGGCCAATATTATAGATCAGGCCCAGACACAAATCTCTTCCATATATAAAAATAATTAAAAACACGCTTATATATTCATGTTAAATTATTAAATAAACACTTTATTCATACCTTTTCCCCTTTGTATAACACCTTTGAAAGCCCTGTTAATCTCTGTGCATGTTTTCTGCTTGCAGCATCTGTGCGTGAGGTGTATTTGTGGTTTCCTACAAGCAGTTCCATTGTCCTCTTTAGCCAAATCATTAGGTACCTTCACTTCTGAGATGAATGCCCTGCATGCTTTGCCAGCTTCACCCCTCAGTTCATTGAGATCATCCTCCATTAGCTCCATTATTCAAGACACAGAAACAAACCAATGAAAGGGCAGCTCATTCCAGCTGATCTACATTCGGACCACTGTCACAATTGGCTGATTATCCCACGTCTACTGAGCTTCCCCTGCAGCTCTTTGTACAACATATAAGTATTACACCAAGGGCACTTACAGGAAACTAATGAAGCAGAAACAAATCGCAAGAGAGGGAAAAGAGTTTATCAATGTGAAGCTTTGATATAGCAATAGTGACTCTGTTGACAAATTGTGGAGAGTGCCTCATTTCTTTCAAAATTCTGTACAACATGTATTTCTGGTCAGGGACGTGTGCAACCTCAGCAGATATGTAGGTCGTGTTGTGGGTGGGAGGGGGGATAATTGCTTACGTTGCTGTAAAATCCTATCTTGGGTAGGAGAATCAGGAGAGGACACTGATATTGGATTTAAAAATTTTATGGCACATATACCAGTTAGCGCCATGCATATAAATAGTGCAGTTTCTGGGGAAACAGGTTAATCAGGTTCCCCAGTCTATAGGGGAAACAGGTTCATCGTCAGTGTTTCCCCAGTGATGGTGATGGTGATGATGATGATGATGATGATGATGGATTACATTTAATAGCACCTTTTAGGATCTCAAAGAGCTTTACTGTAAAGGAGGGAAACTCAACCCACCACCAATGTGTAGCACCCACCTGGGTGTTGCATGGCAGCCATTTTGTTCCAGAAAGTGCACCACACTCCAGATGAGGTGAAGAGGAAGAGATTATTTCGATTTTAATGTCACATCCGAAAGATCCCAGCACTAAGGAAAAAGCGGGGTTGTAAAACAACCAGAGGCATTAGCCATAAAACCCAACTGTCTTACGGCCAATGATTTGCTTGACAGACCTCCCTGTTCAGCAAACTTATGTTAAACTATATGGACAAAAGTATTGGGACACACCTCTTAATCATTGAATTCAGATATTTCAGTCAGTCCCATTGCCACAGATGTATAAAATCAAGCACTTAGCAATGCAGTCTGCCTTTACAAACATTTGTGAAAGAATGGGTCGTTCTAAAGAGCTCACTGAATTTGAGCGTGGTACTGTAATAGGATGCCACCGTTGCAACAAGTCAGTTCATGAAATTTCTTCCCTCCTAGATATTCCATAATCAACTGTAAGTGGTATCATTTCAAAGTGGAAGTGTTTAGAAACCACAGCAACTCAGCCACAAAGTGGCAGACCACGTAAAGTTACAGAGCGGGGTCACCGAGTGCTGAGGTGCATAGTCCATAAAAGTCGCCAACGCTCTGCTGACTCAATAACTGCAGAGTTCCAAACCTCCTCTGGCATTAACATCAACACCAAAACTGTGCACTGGGAGCTTCATGGCATGGGTTTCCATGGTTGAGCAGCTGTATGCAAACCTTAGATCACCAAGCACAATGCCAAGCGTCAGATGGAGTGGTGTAAAGCACGCCGCCACTAGACGCTGGAGCAGTGGAAACATGTTCTGTGGAGTGACGAATCACTCTTCTCTATCTGGCAGTCTGATAGATTAGTCTGGGTTTGGCAAATGCCAGGAGAACGTTTCCAGCCTGACTGCATTGTGCCAACTGTAAAATTTGGTGGAGGAGGGATAATGCTATGGGGTTGTTTTTCTGGGGGTTCCTCTGAAGGGAAATGTTAAGGGAAATAACAGACACATTCCAAAATCTTGTAGAAAGCCTTCCCAGAAGAGTGGAAGTGGTTATAGCTGCAAAGGGGGGACCAACTCGATATTAATGCCTGTGGATTTAAAATGGGATGCTATAAAAGCTCTTGTAGGTGTAATGTGTAGGTGTCCCAATACTTTTGTCCATATAGTGTATTTTACATCTATACATGAACACGTGATTACAATCTTGTCTGTAAAGATGTGTAGGCATACAGTATATCATTAACTGTGCCCATTCTTCCAGAAGTTCAGTTAAGACCTAACACTCTACACTGCTGCTCTAACTACTGCTGCTGTTACCATGACCACTGCTCTACAGGGTTACTATGATAATACAGCTTATCAGTAGTATTACCATGACCATTGCAACAAACTGCTGCCCTGAGCACTACAACTGTTGCCATGACCACTGTTCAACACTGTTCAGTAAAGACTATAAGCTGGAGCTGGAAGTGTATCTTTGACAGAGTGGCATTTGAGAGCCATCAGGCTAATTTGTGCCAATTTGTACAATCGTACAAGATTATTAAATACTTAAATACCATTAAATACCTTTCTGAAAACTTTCATTAAAAAAACCTTTGTTGCCTCTCGAAAAGAATCTATATATTTTGATCTAACGTTAGCCACCAATGATATTTGCAACCATTGCTTGATTCGTAATTTAACGGCACATGCTTTGAGTCGTCATTGTCAGAACAGTAGCTAGTTTATCTTGCAAAATGTTTAATGTCAAGCATTGATAAACACTAATATTCTCATACAATGCCATCATTTATGTTTAAAACTCACTGGTGAGATAGCTACACACCAATATAAATTCAGAGCTTTGTGTGACACACACAAATTAATATTTGTTAATGCTTGATTTAGTTTTTTTTTTTATGGAGCCATCCCCTGCATTATTTTTCAGATCTTCCAGGTATTGAAATTATATGAATAGTTACCAGCGCTAAGGGACGGATAGTGATAACTTAGAGGTCTATTCTTCAATCGTGGAGAATGCCGTATTCAGAACACTGCTAACTTTTGTCAGGCTCATCATTCCACCTTGTTAATTCAGGTATATATTCTTGACCTGAGGTATTTTACAGAGTTTTTGGGGCTAGCTCCTCTAATATTGGCGCCACCTGCTGATAACAAGTTCCATGAACCACAGAAAAGCGTAACAAACGACCAAAGCAGGACGGCTACAAGTGGGTGATTAAGCAGGGGCAGGTAATAAGCATAAAAAGGAGATCATGGCTGAGAGAGTTTAGCATTACGTACCACTTTGGTAGCATGCATCATGTCTGACGTTAAAAGAAACGAACTGGACTGGGCCACCCAGAAGAAGCCGAATACACGGACATCTGGTTTTCCAGCTTGTCAAAAGTCTTGATCTGATAACAGAGATAGATACATCTAATTTGAAGTCAGTCAGATAAGAAAGGTTGTTTTGTCTATGTTTGGGGATATTGGTATGGGGGTATGGGCCAACTAGCTTTTGCCAGTATAAGTTAAATTATATCTCTGGTTAAATGCGCTATTCATTTTATATATATGGATATGAATATTAACGTGTAATGCATAGGGATTACTTTTTAAATATTTTCCTTCTTTCTTTGTCAAAATCAAGTGAGAACTTTATTTTAATCATTATTGGAGCGGATAAGGTGGGAGCATGCTCGTGAGTGGCATAAAGAGTGGGATTTTGAGATCAACGACATTCAGTGAACTCTATTCATAGTATACACAGTAAATTCTAAATTAGCCTGAAGATATTATCTTGTTCGTTCAGTAGGATTGCGATGAGCACACAGATGAAGGTTTATCTGATTGTGTAGGGGGTTGCCTCTGAGTGGTCACAGCGATGAGTCCTGATTAGTTTCTTTATCAGGAATCCATAATTCCTCTCTTGAACAAAAAGATAACCAACGAGACAAAGACTCTATTCAGGCTCTTGTTGTTTCTCTTACCTTTTCTATTCCTCTCTATTTACAATGTTTAATTTCAGGGAAATGTGTTAGCAGACAGTGTTCTCAAACAAACATCCCACCACAAAATGACCTCTCAAATTTTTCCTGGGCTATGCTTTCTGCCCACCCAAACCTTGTGGGGGGGGGGGGGGGGGGGGGGGGGGGCTGAGAGAATTACTCAATAACTCAAATTATCTTAGCTAAAATTACCAGCTAGTAAAGAAATTATATTTATTTGTCTAACATATGTTCACCAGCTCTGATGGAGGGATGTGATTGTGAAGGGCCAGGGTACTGAAGTCCTTAAAATACAAGGACAGCTGGGATTTCTGATGAAGAAGAGGCATGGAGAAAAGGTAAGGAATAGAAGCTGGGGGCAGGAATAAAGATGGAGAGAGAGGTAGAATGAGGAAGAGAGAATGGAATGAGGATAGCGATAGACCTCGGGTCAGGACAGACAAAGAGACAGGATGGGGGTGGGCCTGTGAACTGTATTAGGTGTCGAGTGATCTGTAGCACATGGCAGGACAATCACCCAGGATTCCAACAGACCAATGGGAATCCTCCCTGATGGTGGCAGTTCGCAGGAGACAGCCTAAAGCAAAACTGTTTTATACAACAGAAAAGGTAAGACGGCTGTAGTCAGCTGTATTGTAATCAAAGCACCTTCCCCTCATATAGAGAGAAAAAGACAAGTGTGGGGCATACGAGTTTCAAGCCTCATTACACACCCAGAGTTAAACAAGGGAATTTTGGAGATGAATTAGAAGGAATTGGCCAGCTCATTATCCACTTTTTATCCAGTTTTGGCAGTGGGGTTGTGTGTTATGGGTGACAACCTAGAGAAAGTTACCCACCCCCATGCTGCTGAGAAAATTCAATTCCAAAGCAGCAATATGCTATGTCTTCAAATTAAACATTCCCCTGTGCCACTGTCTCACTCCATGAATTATTACTGTTGCTTAAATATGACACAGGAGTATTGTGAAAGACTCACCTTAATTGTAGATGAGCTGGTAGAAATTTGAGCAAGAGGAAATTGCAAGAGGAATGGCAATAGTGTAAAACTATCTAGCAGGGGCCTCTCTGTCACAGGGCCTGCTGCTTTTTGACCCCGCCCCATCCAGCTTCCCCATCCAGCTGCCCCATTCTGCCCAAGGTCCATGTCTGATCCAATGCTAGCTGTACAACTCCCTGCCAACATCATTACCATCAGATATTAATTTCAATAGATCAAAAGATTGTTTTAGCAAGGGTCTGCATGAAAAAAACAACAACAAAAAAACAGGTGACTGATAAATGTAGTTTTAATTTATTAGCATAATCAAACCGAACTTTAGTCTTTGGATACATGCTGCCATAAAGCCTCCACTAAGAAGAATCATCATGAATTGAACTTTAATTACATCACCAATCCCCCAGTCTTTTGTTTTTTAAAATGAATGACAGGGCTGGGCAAGTCTCTCTCATTGGTCATCTCTGAGATTCCAGATGCTCCATTGTCCATCTGGTCCCACACAGACTACCCTTTTGTGAAAATCTGCCTTGGTGCAACGACCCACTATCCACAAAAAAAATATGGTTCCAATATGGTTGTGAGTTTGAATCCCAGAACTGGCATTTCTGTTGTGCCTTTGTTCAAAATACTTCACCAGAGGAGGTAATGCTTTTTTGCGCCTTTGAGATCTTGTGCTACTCTTCACAAACAAACTGTAATGGCACCATACCTTTGAAGGGCACATATGCCGTAAGAAGGGAGACAGTGAACAGACAAATGCTATATAAGATATATTCTCACGTAAGCTTTTAGAGGTGTACTGTGAAATATTGCTGGGAAGACCGAATTAGGATTTGTGGGTTGAGCACATGAAAACATTTTTTTTGGTTAATACTAGTCTGAAAATAATTTCTAGACAAACATTTTCAGTCTGTCTCTGTAACACTCAGTTTTTCTTTAGAACATAGACGTTCAGGCAAACCTGTTTTAAAAATCTTCAACTGAGGCAACGTAATGCAATTTAATGCAAAACTATTCTTTCAGACCAATGTAACATAGGGAGAATCAGGAACACTATTTATCTGTTTGAGGTCCTACATAATTATATTGTGGTTCTAAAACAGGACTTCCTTAAGACTGGGTTTATCTTCAGGCAGTCATTATAGAACCCTAGGTGAAAATGGACCACTGTATTTCAGATCTAATTAACCTAATTAAGTGGCCTTCTTGTGGATTTTGTACTCATTTAGATCCAACTTTCTTTGTATTTTGTAACAATAAGACAGGAGTGTGCTAAATGAATATTAGGAGCTATTTTTTTAAATTACAAACAAGTTTCAGGGTCGATTGTTGACTGTCAGCCTGCAGGCACCCTGGCGCTCGAAAATGACAAGGAAAGAGAAGCCCTGATGATTTATCCTATCCCATCCAGAGCGCCACTTTGCCAATTATGTGTCCCCGCTGTCCTCTCCAGGTCACAAGCGGCAAATTGATCATAACCAGCTAAATCAAGCTCATAGCATCGAGTCTGTTTAAATAATATAAGCCACATTAATATACGTTTATTTTCAGATTAGTATAGGTGTGATTTTTTGATGACCTATAATTATTTTAGAAGCAAACTCTGATACAGCCATAAATATGACGATTGTAAAAAACATTTTAACTAGAAAATGAGTACTCACTTCTTGCATGTTACTTAGGGCAAAGAATATGGCAGGTTGATTGGTGTTCAACTTCATTTGCATGATTTGCACTTAAATTAATCATACATGCACGGGTGAAACAATGAAAAACTATTATTCTGTCAGAGTGAACAAAAGTTCTAATTGTGCCATCAAATGCAATACTGTTAGCATGTACCACAGCGGTTGAGCAGGGTAATTTTTAACGAAATGCATAACTAAAAGTACAGACTTTTATCTCTGTTTCCCAACTTTCATTACACATGCAGTTGTTTTAAACAACAGCCAGTTTTCAGTAACAACGTGGCTTTGTTGCAAAAAACTCCACCAAAGGTGCTATTATGTCAGCTGTGCCTGCTGCGATGTTTAAAAAGCCTTTTCTCTGGTTTCACATCCCTCCGCCTCACACCATGGTTTACACGTCCGTCTGCAAGAAATGCTTTTTGCTTGCATTCTCCAAGAGCATGACTTTTCTTTTTCAGCACATGTACATATCTTGGACCTAGGATGGCACAAAAGTGCAAGTCAGTGTCATCTTAAAGTGCAGGCAAATTCACAGACAACAACAATTAAACAGAATCAGCAGGCCATAGCGAAGGAGTGAAAGATGTACAGCTATGGAGTATTCAAAAAATGTAATCAAATATTAAATGATTAAATATACGATTGTATTATTAAAGAAATGAATGAAAAATTTAATATGCAATTAATGTAATAGCATTAAACAATATGGTAACTTTAGAAAATAGAGACAAAATAAAGGTTTAATACTAAGTAGCAGTATTAATTATACTTATTTAATTATTTAGTTTTTAGTACTTTGGTCCTTCATATTAAATTAAATTTAAATAATGCCAATAGACGTTCGTATCTTCTAAGGATGTTTTGTCCCTTTTGTAGACAAAAGCTGTCATGACTTTCACAGGTTTTTATTTAGCAAAGTAGTTATGGGTCTATCAGAAATAACGACCTATAACTAAATCATTTTTGGTGAAGGCAGGGTTGACCAGCTCACCTCTGTGAAAAGGCGTTCTGAGTAACAGCTCACTAATTTGCATTTATACTCCATTTATAATATAATGCAAAAATATCAAAATAATAGCATTGAACTATTCTGATAAAATCAGTTTAACGGTTTTAACAGTTTATGTTCTTTGGAATAGAAAAGCTCCCTTGTCCCTCATTAATTTTCATGGATAAATGCAATTTGCTTATCTACTGAATTTTAACCTTAACTCTAATTAAGCCCCATGTGAGGAGGCCAGAGACATTTATTTTACAACATTACTTTTACCGCATTGCTTCTCTCAACATTTCTCATTTTATAAGGTGGAAACAGGAAGTCAGCTGGACTCTTACTGAATCTTACAGAGGTCACTAAAAATACAAAATATAAAATAACAATTTTTTAGGTACAACCATCCAGTAAGTAATTTTACAGATTCCTCACATGTTGCAATTATACATTTTCCAATCAGTTCAACAACTGAAAAATTTCTATGATACTAACCTATCTCCTTCTCCTCCTCCCTCTAGCTATTCCCATTGCACCAACTACAGGACCCTAATCTTTTGACCAAACATCACAGGAGCTTCCTGCTGCAGATAGGACAAAAGATTAACACATGAAAAAAAATGTCCACTAATAATCGCTAGGCTCATGGTCTGTACGCATTTATAATCTGCTCAGTAACAATTATCTGGCACAGCACCGTCGAAGATTGGAATAAGTTTCTATGATTGCAATTGCAAGCCATCCACCATACACTTAACACTGCTTTTGTTATATGTAGGCGGAGTCGCCAACCACTGATAACATTTCGGTCAAGTAAAAAATAACAACATCACGGGCTGCCGTTTTATGCACTTATTGAACATGCAAGCCTAGGTGGACTCCCTTGCCTCCTGTGAGCGCTTGAGGAGGTCCTACATAACTGAACCAAATGAATGGTCCGGCATGGCGGAGGCATCAAGTAGCACAGTCTCGCTGGCGTCTGTAAATCTGCCTTGAGAAAGCCAGAGTTGAAGCCATCAGTGCAATTTTTTCCCTGCCCGTTGCCTGGCTCGTGAACTTTGAATTTCTGTTGGAGTTCCCCCAGCTGGTCCACATTGAGCCCCCCCAAGGCAGAAGCCAACACCCTTGCCTGGCATGCCCACAGTGAATCTCTTTTTTACACAACACTGCTTGTAAGGCTAGCTGGAATCCTTAGACAGTAAGGCCAGACTGTCAAGCAGTGCCAATGCCTGGATGGAGAATCCCACCGGCGGGATGTGGGCAAGGCTCCGCCTCATACAGGAAATAGGTGACATCCCCAGCTTGTGGGGCGGCGTGAGCCATAGCCGGGTGCTGCTAGTTCACTTGCATTTCCTGCAAGTAGCCAAGGTGCATGAGCGACACACCTGCTATCACACACATAGTGGACATTGGAAAAATGAAGCTCGCAAAAAACAATATTCACAAAACATATACTAGAAGACAACAACGAGGGTACTTCAGTTGCTCAGCTTAATCGTGGGGATTGCGTTTTTGCGGTCACATGACGTCAAGCACTTTGGCATAAATTGGCATACTGCAGAGAATTCAGGGGGAAAATAAACAATTAGTGGTTGATATTTTGTATTTGAAAGGGAACTTAGATCAGAATCTCTTTCCCAAAGAGGACATCTTACATTTCACTCAACACGTAAAAAGGCTGAGCCGCTACCGAAGACAGGTTGCTATGTGCACTACGGTACGTGCACTACGATTTTCTAAAGTGCATGTCTGTATTTATCACTATCAACACATGGGGAAGAAGAGGTCCCTCTCTTCGGGAAGCCCCCCTAATGTTCACCAAACATCTACTAATCCTACCTTTGTAATGAGTCCAGTGTATCAGTCTCATGGTTCCTTGAGGTGACCAAAATGTAATGCTTGTTTGAAGATGGAGCTGGTGGCAGACTGGTATATGGCACAGTAATTCATAGGGTTCACTTTCACCTTTTCGTGAAACACTATGAGAGTTTAAAACCTGTTTAGAGATTATTTAAACCTATAATGATCATTTATGCGTGCTTTGTGGGATGTGTTATCCATAACAAGACCAATGACATCAACCTATATCTCATGTGTGCCTTCCTTCCGTCCTTCATGTCTTCCTTCACTGCACCAAAATCTAACTTTTGGTTATTGTAAGTTAGTGTCTTTTATATATATATATATTCGATTTTTAATTTTTTTTAATTTCCTACAGTTAATTGATTTGTGTCTGCAGGAAACTATCCAAGCTGGAGCTCTCCTAGGGACCTCAACCAAAGACAAAAATAACCGATTTATAATTTTTCAGAATGTCCAGGAGCAAGTTGTGTGGTATATTTCTGTGTGTTCTTACACATCAAAGAGTATATTAGTGGTCTGCATAAGTCATTTTAACCTTGTTAACCAAAGTTAAGCAAAAAAGTAGCTGAACCCCATTAGTGTACGTTTGCCCCCCACCCTGTTACACTAACTTTTGAGATGCCACTTTAATTTAATCGATCCATTAGTAAGTTTGTAGTTTGAAAGACTGTATGGAGTATTATAACGTGTATAACTTTACTGCCAGACATAGCTCAGAGGGAAAAGTGAGATCCAGATGCTTGCCCTCCCCTCTTCCTCACTGCTTGTGATAATCCTCACTACTTTTAAAGAGGGTGTTGCCATGGTGCCTGGGCACACTGACACCACAGGCTATTCGTTTTACACATAAAAGCTCAAGACTAGACAGAACACGCTGCATAATTATCCTTTTAGACATAGGAATCCCACACTCCATGGTTCCATTGTTCATGCATGAAACTGATGATGACTCATCCCTATAGTGCATTAATTTTCTCACCCAAGTATTATGATCATCTAACAAGACTCACTATTGCAGAAATGGGTAGGCACAGAGTTCCAGTTTCTTTTTGTGTGTCATATTAGCAGAAACTTAGTTACCAAATGGCATCAGTCATCAGGTGCACTAAACCCACCTGATATTCAGAGTATTTCTCTAGGGAAAGGAGGCCTGTTTCTGTGACGGTGCCTTACGGTATGTGTCAGGAGAAAGCAAGGCAAAAGTACATAAATGGTTATAACAAGAAGCGAAAGACACCGACAAACACAACTCTTGCCTCCCCTCCTCTTCCCAAAACCTTTTGGTTGTCCCGGGTTTTGTGTGAGGGCTTTTGGAGCTGCTCCTAAACACGTGACCTCTTCAAAGCGTCATGTGCTGTCAATGCAGAGAGAAAGACTCCAACGTACTGAGCCTGGATTATAACTTGCAGCAAGCACCTACAAATAGTGGGTGAGGCACCCAACCTTAATTATTCTGCAGGAGGCGGGAGGGAAAAACAAAAGATAAGCGCAGACGGGAGAAAAGAAGACAAACAATGAACAAAGCACCGAATTCTGCTACGATGTGGAAGGTGAGGCTGGTTAGATCCACAAAGCCCAGCTCAGCTGAGACCATTTCTGTGTATACCTGCAGGGATTGAGCAGGAAGAAGAGGATGAACTACATACAAAATACAAACTACAAAATAGTCTTATTTGAAATGGTAAAGACATTCAAATGACTTCATTTGCATTTAGCTGTTGGGCACGACTGTTTCGTAGTTGATAAAGCCAATAAGATTCCCAATAGAATCTGGATCCAGACTGTACTAGGGTGGAGGTCACATTTGCTGCCATTCAAATTAACTTAAATTAATTTGGTTTACGAGAAAATACACAATTCTTCTCTCTTAAACTTTGTATCTCCAGTCATTGCTTGAATGTTCTAGACAATGTATTCAATTGGATTTCATGTGCCACTGCTGTAACATAAGCAACTATGTTGTGGAGTCTATAGGACAAGGATGCTACTAGTGTGGGTGGAGGAAGGACTGTGGTCAGGAAACCTCTCTGTGAGGCAAGAAAACTAGGCTGCGACTAGCGAAAACAAAATATTCAACATAAAAAATGACAGCGATTATTTCTACTATGCGTTCCACTTGCGCCATCTAGGGTATAAAATAAGTTCTAAACATTGATTCTTTAAGTATAAGGTTATGTATATTATATATTATTATATATTTTTTAAATCACCAAAACAACCGTCTAGTGAGAGTGAGCGGGGTATTCCTCACATATACAGACAATACATCTACAAACGATAGCAAGAAGGATGAAACATGATAATGCCTGCAGCTTCTGCCTTGCACCAGGTCCACACCCTTTTGCAAGAATTATTCTACAGGAACTTAAATACAGGAGGCGTAGGACAGCCATCTAGTGGACCCAAATGGAATAAACTAAAAGCATAAAAATCTATTTGCGGGGCCAAAGCCCTCTGACCTGATCCCATAGTTCTTATGTTCTAAACATTTTGATTCAAATGTCTGAGAAAGTAGAGCAGATCTTGCCCACTGTAGGTTACAATCACTACTGAGCGCGTCTTTCTACTAATCTATTCTCAGAAAAGAGCCCCCTTCATAAGTTAAGCAGATAGACAAATTTCAGGGGAGACAAGGGCACAGCTGCAGAGTGGAATGAAAGCTTGCAGAAAACGCAGTCTGCTGTGAAATTATCCTGGGCCAGACAAGATTTTTCTCCTGTCACCCAACATGAAAACCTCCCCAAACATTTTGTGAAACGCCAAAGGACAGTAAATTAAAAATGGCATCATGTGATTTTAATGTGGAGGGCCTATTCGGTTTCTTCCCTTGATACTGGTGCTACTGAACGAATATCCAGAATATCACACTGGTAGCCTACAGCTGGTGATATTCCTTTACAGGCCAGAATATTGCTATTAAAATATTTTCTCAAAGCAATAATTCTCACTTAGAGATGGTCACTCATATCTCAGTATAAAATCTTCTTATTGGACGATGGTAAACTGAAGGGTTGCATGTTCAAACACCACCCCAGCTGTTGTACCCTTGAGCAAGGTACTTACCCTGAATTCCTTCAGTGAAATATCCAGCTGTATAAATGGATGAATGTAGAAATGTAAGCTCTCAACAAAAACGTAATAGAAATCCTGAACATATCGGTTTTAAATCTGGTTTTATGTAGATTGAGTCTGATTCCCAAACAAAGTTTGGTAAATTATTTCATAATCGAGGGGATCTGTATGAAAAGGCTCTATCGCCTGCAAAACCCATATTCATTTTGAAACTACAGTTTATTGAGAGGTGTATTGTATGCGTGCGTTAGCGTTTTTTCTTTCTTTCTTTCTTTCTAAATAAATAAACTTCTCCTACATATAAAGACATGTTTTATTCCAAATGTATAATGGTGTCGTTGTGGGCTACATGGAGTAACGAGCATGTGCAATAAGTGGCGGTTTAAATACATGAGCAGGGTAATCTTGTTACATAAGAAGCAATTTAGTTGACTGTTCATTTGCTGGTAAACGTTCACACACCCTTCGGCAGAATAAACACTTGTGGCTTTCATTAAAGCGGTATAGCCAAATAATATTTAACAACATAAGGAAATAAATGTCTTTATCTATATTTAAAAGTATTTACAGCAATTCGGTATATCTGTATCCACTCGTCTCTCGTTGGAGTCATAAAACAGCAGTGTGTTCGTGACTCTAGTCCGCTGACCCCGCTTCAGTCGCATAGCCAGAGAGAACACCACATGGATAGAAAGGGGAAGGCGCAGTTATCTCGACTCTCTATTCAAAGTGAAGGCTAATCCTGCGGCATTGCTATATTGAACACACGCTGGGGAAACATTAAGATTTTTTGACGTTTTGACGACATGGAGGTTCCAAGCCTGGGACACAACATTAGCAGCCCCATCAACCCTTGTGCGGACATGATCAAGAATCTGGGTTTGGAGGCGATTCAGCTTTGTGACAGAGACGGTAACGTCGGCAGCAGCACCTTTACAGGTCCTCCGTGTGTCACCTAACGTTTTAATCGCCTTCTTTTGTGTGTAGTGTATGTGGTGTCCGTCGAATGTTCGGAAGACTTTCTGTTCCTCCGCTAAATGTTGTATAGGGGTGATAAAACAACCAGGAGTATCATAAAGCATTGTCACACATCGAAGTATAACGGGTATAATATGACTGCTGTTGGATATTTACATATACAAGCACGTCCGCTTGCTTAGAATTTATTGACACGGGTGCAGATTCAAGCACTAAGCGATTGCCATCAAGGAACTTGGTTTTAATATTTATACGTGGATGGAGAAATTGCTCGTAGATCACTGATATGAACCAAAGTAATGCGGTATTCGATGAAATCCTGCTACATGCTGGCGATGAGCTTGTCTTGTTGCACCGTTTCAGCATCTCGGACACCGAAGAATCGGGGTACTTTCCGGCATTGGTTTTGGTAGTTTAATCGGTAACTGGGCCGTATCGGATGCACTAACTGGAAGGGTAACATAATATTTTATTGCTGTCGTTTCTTATCTTAAACGACATAAAGATATTGAAATAGGTAGGCTAACTGAAAAATATGACAAAGCAAACAGAGTAGAAATAGAGCTTCTGTAATCTAAAATATAAAAAGAGTCCGGTAATGTACGGAATAAGAACGTTGATGATTCATCTTGAATAAAGGTTGATGTTGCGCTTTGTAAATGTATTTCATTTAAGTCTGATTCAAATTAACTAGCAAACTTTGAAAATAAAATTGAACGGACATTTTATTAATTGTTTAATACCATTGTATTAAACGATATGTTTTTACATTGCTAGTTTTATGTTGACGTATGTATTCATTTATAATCAAAGAACCACCTGTTAGAAATAAATCACATTCCGTTAATTTCTACCTTCCATTACATTAAACAGATCTTCCAAGAGAGTTATTTTCTAAAGCTGGCTGCTCCCATAGTAGAGAAACGTGAACCACACCCTTTTCTGTTATCAGATGGCCAACATCTTAAATTGAAAACAACTATAATTTAATTTACATACAGCAGGTGAAATAAGTATTGAACACGTCACCATTTATCTCAGTAAATATATTTCCAAAGGTGCTATTGACATGAATGTTTCACCAGATGTTGTGAACAACCCAAGTTATCCATACATACAAAGAAACCAAAACAAATGAGCTCAGCAAATTAAGTTATGTGTAATAATGTGAAATGAAACAGGGAAAAAGTATTGAACACATAAACAAAGGGAGGTGCAAAAAGGTTTCTTTGTATGTATGGATTACTTGGGTTGTTACCAACGTGTGGTAAAAATTTCATGTCAATAGCACCGTTGGAAATATATTTACTGATAAAAATGGTGACGTGTTCAATACTTATTTCACCCGCTGTAATTACAATACTTGAGAATACAGCAGTAAGCGAGAACGATTAAATGAAAAGAAAGAGGAACATTATGCAATTTCTTTCGTAATGCGCCACTGTGATTTGGTACCTTGATGCGCCAGGGTTTGGATGCAAATCACTATATAAAAAAAATATCTATAGGAAATACTATAAAAAGTTCTATAGTAAATAGGGCAACACTACTAAAGAATATACCATTGCACTAACCCTATAGGACTATACGAAGGGTCCTGATGTATTCACCCTTAGGATGCACTTTATAGGAATGACTTCTATAATGTCATGTATGATCCTCTATAAGACTGTTTTCTAGGATCCTCTTGTCTAGAGAGTCCCTAGGAGTATTCCATAGGACTAGTAAGATAACTGAGTGTTCAGCACGTTTAAAAGAAGTTTATCAAAGAAGCTTTTATATCACTTCACATTGGTACTTAAGTTGGTAAATAACATTGTTGTAAATGTAAATAAGACAACTATGAGAGGAGATTGAAACACACTAAAAAATTATAGATTTTATTATTATTATTTTGAATTGATCACAAAACAGCTAAATTATTCCATATTCGAAGACCACACACAGTATATCACATTGTGTGTGGAGGAAGTGTGCATGTGTGAATTCTGCGTCTATCTGAAAATTCTGGAAAAGTCTTCATTCATCAGTCTTGCTAACAGTTTGGCATCATTATTGGGTTTTGCCGTTGTTGCTTTGCGTGCATCTTTTTCAGCGCTTCCAATGGTTTTTGATGCAAACACTACATACAAAACCCCCAACAATGGCATGGACAACTCCTGGGTCCAGTGCTTTTTTGGCTTGTGTGCCTTGATGAGCATTTTATTTGGATCCAGTCAGATATTTTCTAGACAGATCATCAACAGTGTAAAACACCCTTAGTAAGTCAGCAACCAGCTTGGTAACATCCTTGTGGAAACACATTTTCCTTTTTTTTGTACCCAAAGGTACAAAAAGTAGAAAACCAACTACCAAGGTAGAAACCATCTTTTAAGTAAGTTGATTAGCTATTAGGGCTGCTGTGTAGAGTGGTAGTTAGGGCTCTGAACTCTGAACTGGATTGTGGGTTCAATCTCAGTTGCGGGACCCTGCCACAGTACCCTTGAGCAAAGTACTTTGCCCAGATTTATCCAGTAAAAACTCAACTGTATAAATGGGTTAAAATATTATGTGATACAATTGTGTTTTCCTGGATTAGGGTGTCTACTAAGAAATTTACATGTCTATCCAAATAGCATAGTTCATATTCAGATAAAAATGTTACGAAAAATATTTTATAAGAATTCACTAAATAAGCTACAAATACCGTGTTATATTGACTCTGGTGAAATGGTCTTTAATTTCTTTGCTTTCACTGTTGAACTCCCATTGCACTATTGCAAAAATGATTGCAAAATTTCAACATCACTGTCATCAGAAGATTAATCCGGGTATGAATCCCATTTTATTTGTTGCGTTTCCTTTGACTCTTGGAAAAGGTTTACTCCTTTCCATAGTAAAGGATACACTTCACTTTATTTGAGACTGTCTGCCAGTCCCCTAAGAATATGGCAAAAATGTTATTATAAAGGGTCGGCATCCCTCACAGCGCCAGGGGTCCCAGGTTCGAGTCCCGGCTTGGGGTGCCTGTCTGTGTGGAGTTTGAAAGATCTCCCTGTGTCTATGTGGGTTTCCTCCTGCCGTCTAAAGACTTGAGGGTTAGGTTCATTGGCCATGCTAAATTGCCTACACCTGTCGGTGTGTGTGTTGCCCAGCTATGGCCTGGCGTTCCCCCCTTGGTGTATACCTGCCTTGCACCCTATGCCTACCGGGATTGGCTCTGGCTTCTCTGCGACCCTCACCAGGATAAGCGGTTTTGAGGATGGATGGACATTATAATAGAGCAGTGGTTCTCCACTCAGGTCTTGTTTTTAGTTTTTCCAATTGGGAAATTTCACATTAGTGGCTTAAGCAGGTTCAGTAGGTTGCGATATTGATAAATTAATAATAATGAATAATTGCTATTTTGGGTTCTTCTTTAAAGTTCAGCTTCCCCCCAGGCTTCAGTCCTCCAGATGGCTATCGCACCTCATAAACGTTACTGTTTTTGCGTGTATTAGTTTCAAAATTCTATTATCCATTCCTGTTTTCCAACTTCAATGGCATTTTCTTCAAAAAAATCTAATAAAGCGCATGCCATTCTTTCTTCTGTATCTCTTGCTGTATCTCAGCAGTCCAGAGAAAATTAAGCTGAGAAAAATACGGTGCATGTGCCTTCTGTCAGCGCCTCATATTTCAGATGAACTTGAAAGGTATATAAAACAAAGTCATTTATTTTTTTTAAATGTAAAGGTTTCCAAGAGGACCTAATAAACACTTTTTACACCATGAAGCAGAGGAGGACAAGCCGCGGATGTCAAAAGCAAAAAAGAGGGATAGCTAATTCAGCGGAAATCGAGAAGCCTATAACCGTAAACGCTCAGCTAGTGGCTGAAGTTCGAGATAACCTTGATGAGAACGACTGTATGGTTGAACATGTAAGTTACTTATCTTAGTGAAAGTGTTTTCAATGATGTTAACCTATTTGTCATTAGGTTGCCTACTTTTCACCAGACCGAACCTAGGCACATTTTTATATTAGCCACGGTTGGTCAAACACTGAACGAGTCTGTGGACTGCAACTTAAAAGTTAAATAGGTAGTTTTAAAAAAGAACACAAGGGGAGACCGGGGAAAGTTAAGACGATTTTTGGAACAAAAACCACCAGACACAGTGATAGGTATTCTAGGGTTAAAAATAATAAAATCAAACAAATTTCAACCCAGACACAGAAGCCAAAATCCCTGACGCAATCCTAACTTGTAAGTAGTCTGTGCATCGTGCATGCATTAACTGCATTGTATTTTGTTTGATAAATGTAATTGTGCCAATATATGCAAACAGTATTTGTAGGTAAGTAGGTAAATTAATGGCATCCAACTTTTACTGGAAGCCCATTAATTGTTCTTTTCTTTTTGAGTAGTTTGTATATAATATTATTATTTGACTTGGAAGTGTGGTATTGAGTTATTGTGAGTTTTTACTCACAGATCTTTTAATTGTAGAATTTATTTATCTTAAAAAAGTACACATTTGTATATAATAATATTATATTCACGTAATATTTTCATATTCATTATACCTGCTGCTTAGTCTTTTTTTAATATTATGGCTCACTTTTAGTTCAAACCTTTTGGGTCCTTTTCGAGTGTCCTGTAGCAGTGCTGTAGGATACAATAGGACATTTCTGTAACGGTGCTCATGCCATTGAGACAGCTGAGGAGACTCACAATCGAAACATAAATCACAGACCTCTGCAAAATTTAAACAGCAGTTGATCCCTTTTCAGAGGGAGATAACCTTTTATCTTGTGGTTTCCTATATATATATATATATATATATATATATATGTGTATATACATTTTTATCATATGTATTAACCAATACGTTTGTGTTTTCAGTCTTACTGCAAATGTGTTTTAGTCTTTATTTTGTTGTCTTTAATGACTTTTGTATTGTATACTTTAATGATTTTGTGAATAACTTAAATAAATAAAAAATTGCAGAAGCAACTTTCTTTAGATGTATAAGACAGCTGTCCTTGTTGAGCTACCTACATGTTCTGAAACATCTTGTTCCCTTAACCGCAACATGCATAGAATATTGCATAATTTCCAGGGCTGTTTGAAGAATTGAAAAAAACAATAACTAAACTGTTTAAGATGACGTAAGTATCCTGGTTTATTCTGAAATTGATATATTCTATTTTTATTTTACAATTTCAAAGGCTTTAAAGTTTAAGTGTCAGATTATTATTTTCAGAAATGTAGCGATTTATATGACCTAGTTTTCTCTATTTCACTTCTGATAACTTAACTATACAAATGTTATAATATATAACACATAATGGCCAGTGAGATGTTAATATTGCCAGTGTATTCTCACACACAGCAGGTGCTTCTCACGCTTTCCAAATCAGACAATGCAACATATTTCGTTGGCCAGAACCCACTGGATTTTTACTGTGAGCAACTCAGTGCTTTTAAAGAATATCTATTTTTTCTTACTCATTTTCTACATAGTTACTCAATACTGTATTATATTTATTTAACCTGCACTCAAAATGCCAGAAATTGTTGCTGTAAACATGTATGAGTGCAGTAAATGTGTTCAAACATTGTGTAGTATTTTTACTAATTTTCAAGGGAATGTTTGTATAGTAAATAGTTGTTAGGCAGTTTTCTAGCAAGATTCTGCCAGTAAAAGCATATATAATGCATATATTCTGAAAAAACACTTTTCCGTCTCTTATGCATGTTTTTCTTATGAACATGCATAAGATTAATAAAATCATATTAATCTTAAGAATCGATTTGTTATTTCTATATACCCCATGCCTGTGACTTTCTATAGGTTTGCAATCTGCACTCTAGTAGAAAAAAATAACATTTCTGACACATACAATTTTACAAAAACTTTAATGGAAAATTCATATTTATATCACATTCTATGTTTTTTCTCAGCTGGTTAAAACCTGTTTATTTGGAGGGGAAGTAAAATTAGCTAGGCTGATCCCTGGTATGTAATAATGGTGGTGCTTTGGGGCAGATTTCCTTGCAAAAAAAGTTATTTCGGTGAATTGAATACAGGGAAAATGTTGAGCATTAACAAATGGAATGAATGCCAGTATATTTTATTCACCAAACAGATAATAAGAAAATCCAGTGGTCAAAGTTATTTACAGCTTGTGCATTATCTGAAAATAAAATAATCTTTATGTACCGGAGGATCTTATAACCCTTTCTTCTTTTTTCTTTGTCCTTCAGTTTCTTCATTCAGAACACAAAAACTCAATTAGATTGTCCAATTTTAACCACCCAAGGACAAAGTCTAGAGAGTGAGTCTATACTTGCTTCACTCACAGGAGGTAACAGGATTAAACTACTATTACAAATATAACTATCCTAATCTAACGATCTAATACAAATATCAGTTCACACGTGACAAAATAATCTTTTCATGGTCACACATGACTCCTTCATAACCTCTAATTTTTGGGGGTTTTAAGTTGCTGATACTTTATATGTTCTTATATTCATCTAAGAGTGACATTGCTGTGCATTCCTGTTACATTATAAAATTATTTCACTCACAAAGGGCGCCTTAGGGCCCTTGGTTATGCTAATTTTATTGGGGGCGTTGAGATTATTTGTGGGATTTTAAAAGGAATCCTTGTCGTGCTTTCAGCCACAGTTGTTTGTATGTGAAATAAAGATGGGCTTTGTCTGTGCCATACCAAACCATGACTCAGTGATTCCAAATATGTTGGGTCCAGATGATGGTTTTTATGCAGCACAGTTAGTGTGGTACACTAACAGTGTTTTCTCAGTTTTCATCCCTTTAGTTGTATTCATTTAAGCTTGTTCAATCTACACTTCATCTGAAACATTCTTGTAAACTTGGTTGACTTCAGTGGAATGTATGCTCTAAATTTTATATTTTATATTTTTTTGCCTGCTCCAAATTTTTTTTACTCCAAACGTTGTATGTTGTGACATTCCAGAAAGGATCAGTGACTAGTGTTGGCTAATTACATTGTTTAAGCCGTTCTTGAGATGTTTGATGGTGTTATACATCTCTTAACTTTAGGAAACAGTAGTTTTTTTTATCCCAAGTGAAACGCTACTGTGCAGTACTGTGCTTCCTTGTGTTTCCAAATGAGAAAAATATTTCACCACCCTGGTAAGTGCACTTTTTAATTTTTAATTTTCAACTCTTCAAGCTCCCTGTTTCATCAGTTGATCAACAAGAGGGAAGAACGACTAGTTTACTAGAGACGAGAGTGTTGTATTACTTCTTGTTGTGTTCTCGGTTATAGTACAGACGCATGCTTAGGAAGATCTGTGGTTGTGTTTGCTTCAAATAGCGGTTTCCTTCAGTTGTAGTACATTGTAGTGTTAAAACTAAAAATAAACAACACAAAACTGAAACTGATCTTTAATTTTTAGAAATTAATTTTTAATTATTTTTCAGATTTGAAATTATTTGATTATTTTTCAGAATTGTAGAATAAGTAATAATAAGTTGATACAACACATTTAACTAAACCATTCGTGTAAAGAAAAACAACTAAAACATTCAATGCTGTTACTGATATTTTATTCATACAATCTCATATTTCATTTGAATTGTTTTGTAATGCTGTAGTGTTGCGTCAGTATGTTAGTGAAGGGTATTTAGTGCCCTGTGTTTACTCTCTAAGTGAGATTCAAGTACGCAGAAATTACAAAACACAATCACTGGAACACCCACCTGCATGTGGGCGATGAGCTGATTTATTTTTCATTCAACAAATTTATCAGTTAGGACTATATGCTTCAGAAAAAGCTTTTAGAAGAAATACTTTTTTGTAGCAACAGAATATAAAACAGAGCACACCCAGATAATGGTTTACAAAAAATTAAATAATATTTTGGCAGAAAAGTTAGAAATAACGATTAGGAAACTTAACAGACAAGTTGACCAAATGTAAGGCTGTTCCTATCTGAAATCAGAATTAATCTGATGTCTATATTTTGCTGATGGACAAAGTGATCTCCACAAAAAATGAAATGTAATTGTGAACTAATTTGCATTTAAAAGTTAAAAATGTGTCTCTATTAAGCAACTATTAAGTTTTAAATAATCAGTGTGTATAAGGGTACCTAGTACAAATGTTCATAAATTTTTCTTTTGGTTTTACCAGATGTTTATTTTTTGTCATGCAAGCGGTTGGAAAATATGATGATCAACATTTATGGTAGAGAAATATACCATTATATAGAATTACAGAAACACTAATTGCCTGCAGAGAAAAAACGAAAATAATTCATGAATCACAGTAGAACTACCATGATGAAAAGCTTTGGCCTGTGTGTTGTATACAAAACCGACCCACTTTCTGGAAATTCAATGGACACACATTTTTAGGTGGACAAACCATGAGATAGTGCTTTACCATTGTCTATGAGGAGCACTGAGTTTGCTAGGTATCATTGGCATTCTTCACTCAGAACAGAGCCTATACTGTTTCTGTGGTTGCACGTCTGTGTCGCCTTACTCTTTACACTTACACCCAGCCCCAAAAAACGTTCTAAATTGCTATGTGACTACCATGTGCTTTGTTGATCTTGAACTCTTAAAATAGAGGTTCCCAGAAATTGATTATTTAAACAGTATAAATAAAACTTAAGACGCTTAAGAGAACCGTAAAGATCTTAATAAATTAAGTGGCAAGCATAATTTCGTCTTGTATGTACTCTGCCTCGGGCACTGTGGCTGCCGCGTTTAACTCTGGAGCACTGTAACCCTGATGTTTTATTTTATATGACTGCAGCTGGTCTTGCTGTCATTGAAAACTGCACAATATTTATTACTTGTCTTTTCCTGAAATAACAAGCTCTAATCTCTTGCTTCCCTAGGAAATAAATCACAGGACAGTGGATTTGCAGAGATGGAGGATCTTCCTGTTCCACGGAATATCAAAATAAGTAACATCACATGCGACTCTTTCAAGATTTGCTGGGACATGGACTCCAAAGCCAAGGAACGTATCACTCACTACTTCATCGACCTCAACAAGAAAGAAAACAAAAACTCTAACAAATTCAAACACAAGGTAGGTATGCCCCAAAATGCTTATTGAATCCCCATCCCTAGAAATGCTCCACATCTTGTTGGAGTGGCATTAAGCATCACAAATCTAAAATTTTCCATTTCTGGGTGCTCGTGACCTATCCACAAAGACATTCATCGCAGCTTTCAGAGAGGATGCTTGCAGTCAATACGAATTTCTCTGTGGCAGTTGGAAACTCCTGAAATATGGAAAGAGTAGTCAAAAGCCTCCTTAAGTAGAAACTCTGGTACTGACAGCTAGAGGTAGGACTACTGAAAATGCGGATGAAAGCATACTCAATACAAACTGAGTGCTGCCTAACGACATGAAACAAAAGCACAGTTTTAAAAAGCACATTCTCTTTGCCGTGTATTTCTGTTGTCTTTCAACTCCAGGATGTTCCCACAAAACTGGTTGCCAAAGCCATTCCTCTCCCCATGACAGTGAGAGGTCACTGGTTCCTGAGTCCACGCACAGAGTACACTGTCGCTGTGCAGACGGCCTCCAAGCAGAGTGACGGTGACTATGCTGTGTCAGAGTGGAGCGAGATTATTGAGTTTTGCACTGCTGGTGAGCCCCAGTACACCATTGTTGTTATTATTTTGTTAGTCTTAATGTTATGATACACTGATCTAAGGGTCAGCATAGTGGCCTGTGACAGCAGTGCTTTCTACGCCTCCTTGACTTTAATAGACATTAATAGTAATGTACCTTTGGCATATATTGAGTCAACTTTTTTTTCCTTGTTTCTGTTATTTTTCCCCCTAGATTACTCCACTGTGCATCTAACACAGTTATTAGAGAAGGCTGAGATGATAGCTGGCAGAAAGCTGAAATTTTCCATTTTCTATCGCAACCAACACAAAGAATACTTTGACCAAGTCAGGTAGGTGCTCCTATGGGGTATCATTTGATTTATATTAAAGTGAAGATTACTTACAATTGTAATTTTTTACCAATTGTCATGTCTTGGTTTCAGATAGCATTGTGCAATTGTACATGTGCATTTTTTTAAATTATATTATAGCTAATTAGCTAGATATTCAGTGATGTGGGGTTTCAGTTGGGTCTTGACTATTCTGCTATTAGCTGTCAATAAACTGTCAATTTCAGAATTTGGCTTCTGGTTAACTCAAAATGTCACATGCCAGGAATACAGCAATCAGAGCAAAACTGTTCATTGAATTTTAAAAAAATGCTCAGACCTTAGTTAAACCCCAGACTAATTTTAAAACACGAAACATTATGGTTCAGAACTTAAGTGAATTTGAAGGACAAAATCTATGGAATCAAGAACAGACAGGAAAGCCATTTTTTCCATAGCACTGATGTTAAAATCCCCAATGAGTATAGTCTTATCTGCCATGATGGCAATATTTGATATAGAATCTGAAAACTCTGCATATGGGCCAGGTGGTCTATAAATATTTACCAATATAACCCTTGTTCGTCTTTTTCCAGTAAACATTTTACTTCTAGTGCCTCCTAGCTAGAAAAAATCAATTCAGGTTTCGACACAAAACCAAGTTCCGAATCATAATTTGTAGCTATACCACCACCACGACCAGATAAACGTGGTTTATTGATGTTTTGAAAACCCATCTGGAGTGGCTTCGTTCATTGTTATAAATTCAATCTATAAACTTAATCACAATCTCAATAGGACAGACTAGAACTGTAACTCCATACATTTGAAGATATATTTGGATGACTAGTCAACGGTTCTCAAAAGCATGCAGACGTCAGTATAGGAGTTCCTGCGGCCTGGCAATTGCTCTCGTCTGTCAGCTGAATATATGAAACCATAATTTAAAAACCCACAAAGCCTGTTTTATTTTGTGTGTGAGCAATAAATACTCGTACCTGTCCATAGGAAAGACTACAGCAGAGTACCCTTTCACTCTCAATGCAGCTGTCCTGTCCCTTTTCTCTTCTTCATGTAGGACATTCTTCCCCTGAAGAGTCTTTATTACAGCAAGGCTCAAATAAAGTTAACAGATATCTTGTTCTCTTCAAAACGTTATAATGCAGCAAAATCTATATGGTTTGTTATTTCCAGAGACGTGCAGGGCAACAAGATGATGCCATCTATGAAGGACAACAGTGGTAGCCATGGTTCACCCATCAGTGGCAAGCTGGAGGGCATCTTCTTCAGCTGCAATACAGAGTTCAACACGGGCAAGCCTCCACAAGACTCACCCTATGGGAGGTATCGCTTCGAGATCCATGCTGAAGCTCTGTTCCACCGCAACACTAACCTGTACTTCGGGGACTTCTACTGCATGTACACGGCCTACCACTACGTCATCCTGGTGCTGGCCCCCGATGGGTCGCCCGGAGATGAGTTCTGCAAGCAGCGTCTCCCTGTGCTAGACATCGCAGACAACAAGTTTCTGACCTGCACTGAGGAAGGGGGTGGGCTGGTGTTCCATCATGCACAGGATGTCATCCTGGAGGTGATCTATACCGACCCAGTGGACCTGACTCTGGGGACTGTTTCTGAGATCAGCGGACACCAGCTCATGAGCTCGTCCACAGTCGACGCAAAGAAAGACCCCAGCTGCAAGACCTGCAACATCAGTGTGGGGCGCTAACCCTGCACACACCAACCAAAAAATTCTATGATTTTCTTACCCAGGGGTCATTAACCCTGCTCCTCAAGAGCCGTAAATCTTAACTATTTCAATGAAACAATTATTTGGATTAGAAATTATTTGTGTGTTTCCAGTTGTAAAGCTGCTAATAAGAAGAACCAGGGTTTCCATTAGCCCTTTAATGTTCCAATCAAAATATTTCAGAATATTTGCAGCATGTGCACTATGGTTTTTGTCAGACAGGGGTCTGGTTTCACCACTTATATTGTAAAAAGGTACACTGCTGAATTTCTGTGCGTATTGTTTTGTCTTTTCAGGGAGGCATTGGTGAAGATACAGCCAATTCCAATAACAAAGCGTTTGTACACAACTGATACCAGACCATTCCCAAATTTTCAAAGCAGTGATGTGATGTTTTGCCTAAAGAAACAAAGAGTAATAAAGACCACACTGTGTTAATAGCTTGAAAATTCATAAAAATGCATATTGACTGCACCTTGTTATTGAATATAATTACTAGATTAACTGTAAAAGCATGATAACGTCGTACCTGCGGCATGAATTTAATACTGAAAACCCCGAAATGCGAGCAGGTCCATCTTGTGATTTATAATTTCCACTTAATGATTATTCCAGTTAGCAGAATCTATAGTTTTTTTGCCTAAACACTGTGATAGAAACCCATGAAAATTCAGACCATCACAATTAATGCAATTTTGAAGGAAAAAACCCCCAAAGCAAGTATGTAATGGCTGTAGTAAAACAAAGTAACTGAAAGACAACATTGTATGTGCTGAAAAAGAGACCGTGCTTTATCAGGCTTAATTAAATAAATCTCAGATATTTACATAACCATACATTTTATTTTTTAATTAATAGACACATGTAAACACTGTAAAGGACTGTTTTTTTTCACTTTCCCATCAGGTTTGGTTTTAGAATTAAATTTATTCACTCGTAAGAGTAAAATTTTTTATCACATTCACAAGATCACTGCCATTCCGCAGTTACATTCCCATTAAAACCCTAAGAAAATTCACATTACAATGTTGACATTTGATTTCAAAGGTTTCCCCTGTAGGGCTGAGATCATTTTTAATACAAACTTTCCCCTTTTACTTAGTGATGCTCTGACACCGTGTTACTATTTTATTATCCAAAAACGAATATGGCTTGAGAAATTGTTATTATAAGTTTGATATGCCCTATGCATTTACTTCTAACATAATTTTTTTTTAATGAATTTGGTGTTTTCACCCTGACTTGAAATGATCGATTGTGCGTTGGCATGTCAGCCCATATCTACAAATCCTTCTACCATACACGGGTTGAGTGAGGAAGTATGAAGTCTCCTCTAATCCCTATTGGCCTTCAAATCATCCCTCTCTTTTAAGTTTTGCAGGCTACACTGCCCCTCAAGTTCAGTACCGACTGGAGGAGCCACTCATTAATGACGGGCCGAGAGAAACCCTACCAATTTAACTCACCCCAGTGCGGGAAGTGCCTTGCAAATTGAGCTCAAACCTGCTAATTCTAGCTCTTAGGACTCAATCTGTGCTTGGACTTTTAAAATATTAATAATAATAATTTTTTAATAAATGAATAAATTGCCAGTACTAGTACTATTTAAGAAAAAGGAAAGTATTTTGCTAAAATCGCACATTTTTACTCTCTTGTAAAAATAGGTATTATTGAGCTTCTAACTATTCTAGTTACGAATAAAGTTTAATATCGAAAATTGATCAGTGAATTTTTTTCTTCCTTCAGTTAAACTACATATTTTTTAGTAAATGTATCATGTTTTACCTGAGAAGTTATTTTTTTTAACACAAGGCCAGCGCTTTCTAACTTAACTAACATTTTACTCAAAGTGTATTCAATGTGCAGCAGCATTCCTTTTAATAAAGAATGTTGCACTTCTGACAGAAATGACAAGAGCTTAACTGACGGCCCTTAGCTTACTGATGTGTCATATTCTGCATGAAGGTTAATGAAGTGCATCATATTAGAAATAGGAATATTCAATATGGTAATCTTTTTATTTACATAAATCAAATTTCTCAAAGCTTTAGTTTTCTCTCTCAAACTGTATTTGTAGATTCCTGTTTACTGAGAAGAACCTCAAGTAATCTGAGTCTAGCCCTTAGATTCATGTATTTATAGTGTTCCTCGACCATGCAGTCATCTTTTTGTGCGTTCCTTGTAAAGAGAAGAAAGAAAGGTTGGATCCAATCTAGCAGCAACTTTAAACCCTGTTTTGCCTTATTCAAGTATTTTTGTACATCTGGATATTGTAATCAAAATGCAGATTTTATTTGTAATTATTTTATTAATAATGTATAGAGAACTATCGTCGATCTCGTCAAGTTTATCATTTTGTGTAGTATGTAGTACTGAATGTGCATTGTGCTGTTGTATACTTCTGCTGGCCAATTTGACTTATTCTGTGGAAGAAAATGTTAAATAGCCAAACATAACTGTTCATTAAAACAAAAACGCAGAAATCGAAAATGCATTGCATGCTTCTTAACTTTCCATCTGTTGGAAAAAGTGGGCTTCAAACTGCCCCGGGGCTTTGTGTAGTCTTCTCTTCTCTACTTTTCTGAAGGCACAACAGTAACTCTGGCCTAGAAAAGATTGATGCAAGTTTGGTTGAAGTAGGCAGGACTTTGTGACACATTTATGATTCTTTCCATCGTAAGATTTTCTAAAAACATGATTGTACCTCATACCATTTAATGCGCATATTAGGGCTGGGAATCGATTTAATTTTTTTTACTAATTAATCGCACAATTTGCTGTGATTCATCGCAATTAATCAAAATTGAAATTTTCCATTTAAAAATCAGTGTGTTATGTTAAAGCCATAGTTATTGTAATGGAAAGAAACACAAAATAATCTGTATCAGAAAGTTCGCTATTGCGTTTGTTAGCTTGCTGCTCGTTGACTTGTCCATTTGCCTCCTGCGCACGAACTCTAAAAGAGTAGGCTGCTGCTGTCTTGCATTGCCAGCCCACTCACTACTGCTGCCGGCGTCAACTCTGTTTTGCTTGTAAATACTTCGGACTCGACGTACTTTGGTGATACACAAATTCACCCTCACAGTAGCTGCAAATAACTTTGCTTTCCAAAAACTAGCCAGCAGTAACTTTGTTCTTTATCTTTGTTTTCATGGGGATAATTTGCAAACAAGTCCTCAGTAAAATGCTTAGAGCTATAAATAAGCAAAGGCAAATGACAAGAACATCTTTATATGTTGGGCTGCAGGACTGTTCATCTGACTACTGACAAATCTGAGGGCGTTGTCCAGGAGTGTTCTGGGTCATCCTGTGAGATTTCCCTCAATGTGGGTGGTTCTAATATCCATGCGAAACCTAATGCGGTATCTAATATCCATGCGATTTAGGAGATACATTAAATTTACAATTCTTGATTTAGGATACAAATCAATGGAGGATACAAACCGATTTCAACAGTAAGATGTGCTCTTTGTTTATATATGCGCTTACGACCGCCTTAACGAAGACGAAACTGGCAGTGAAAAGAAAAGACAATACTAGGGAAAACGGAGAAAGCCTTCACACAAACAAGTCCACGGTGAGGGAACTAAATCTTAACCATAAAACACCTATCGATACAGTTAACTAAACTGAACTACCACACATAAATATTATTAAAACACGGAACTTCGAACACGTTATTTACATCATTTACAGTTCGGGAGCCAGGCTTCCCAGCAGCCCCCTCGGGGATGGTTGGACGCCATTGGCGGGGGAAGCGCTGCTTTCCATCCACGTTACAAGATATTTTTGTTATAAGTGAGTGTAAAATGGCAGACATTCTAATTCAGGGTGTTAAAAAAACAGGTACCTTTTTAATAACATCAGGCAAGGTCACTTTTTCAACAGTCTTATGGGACATGGATGATCAGTCGGTTCCATTAGTCAATGTCAATGATAAGATGCCCAGGAGAAGAGTGATTTTCCGAACTGTGGTCCTTGAAGATAAGGGCATCCTGATGTATCAGGACGCTATCCCCTGATTTTTTTCTTCCCTAATTGTTCCACGTAAACCATGTTTATTGAGTTAATAAGACCCTTGTTCGCCTTTTATTGCTCAAAGAGTCGGTGTCCCTGTTATTACCTTTTGCCCCTTTCATTACTATTTACATTCATTTACCTGATTTATTTATTCCACATCCAACAGTTGTCGTATATTTATGCACATTTCAGTTACAGTTATTGACTACACGCTTGATGTTTTCCAGACAAGACAGGAAATCTGACTTAGAAAATCTGTTTAGTCGAAATGCTGTTCGGAAATCCCAGGGGGGACGAGGGGGACACAACCCCATCCCCCATTCTGTGATCAATATGATTTGTCCCGCCCCTGCCAGTAGTCACTGTAAATATAACTGTGTAATTTTAATAATATTGATAATACGCAATGATAGCCCTTGTGCTGAGTATAGACGTTTTTATGTTAAAAAAGATTGAGACCCCATCCCTTTGCCTCACAATGGTTTGATCCACTGCCTCCCACCCCAGCCCTCAGCTGTGGCACATGATGCAGGTACAGTACATGTCGGGGAATCAGATGTCGGTCAATGACCTCCAGTAAGTAGTTCAAACAAAGGATATGTTAGTAATTTCTTTACTTCTACCACTCAATACAATTAAACACATTTATAATCGTCTTCATTTTCACTGCATTGAATTACAGGTCACTCTTTATGTTAGCTAGCGGTTAGCTGGCGTTTGCTAGCTAGCTACAGTAAGATCAACATCAACCAGTGTTTGCAGATGTTTGAATTCTAGTGAATGAGATAATCTAGCAATCCAATGCATTGTTCCTTAGTTGGCAGGGTGACAGTGTTCGTGTCTACCGTCTGAAAGCCACTCAACGCACGTAGCTAACGTGAGGTTAATCCAGTCAATCGCACCATAGCGATTTCGTTGGCAGGGTTCAAACAAATAATAGCTGAATGTGCAGAGCTAGCGAGCAAACCGATGGAGGAAACTAAAGCCAACATTAGCTTGCACCTATTCCATTTATGTGGAGTCGTCAAAGGTGGAATCAGTTTTCCAAGGTCAACATGCAGCTGTTCTGCTTCGAAGTCCCTGTGATAAGGTTAGCCATCAACTGAACAGAACTACACTCTCTTCTACCAATGTCTTGAATATCTTTAATGTTCTCGTTGCAAAAGCTAAATTGTCGTTAGGGGAATTGCTCAGGAATTGCTCTTGAGAAAATTTCATGTAATTGTCCCCTCCAAAGTTGATTTCAGATTTCCGCCCCTGGTTTTATACATTCATTATGCAGACAATTTGTGCTTTCTCTCATTATGGCTTTTTATAAACTTATGCCTTATTGAAGATAATTTTTATACTTATATGAATTTGGATTAGGAATGTCTGAGGTTCAGTCAAGTTCTGACCAGCACTGACCGCTTGTATAAATACATTCACAATGCACAGCAGTCTGGTGGCTAGTGATTTGTTTTAGTCATAGGAGTGGAGTCTTTTTTTGTGTGTATTAATCTTATCTGAGATTGTTTAGCATCCTAGCAAAGATAGCAATAATTTGATGAGGAGAATTTGAGGCTTCACAGCTACTCAGCATGCCACTTGTACAGGCTCAAGCTATTTTTAACAAACTCACCTACCTGTTAGTTTGAGACCCCATGTGAACAACAAGTCACAAGCAACCCAGTGTCCTAACAAATGCTATAATGACATCAATCACATCTGGCTGAAATGGAAATAGAGTCCAAACATAGATTTCACTGCTTTTAAGTTTTAATGAATGAAATGTCATGACCTAGGAAAGTAAACCAGGAGGAAATAAAAAAAGATTTTGGAAATTTATTTTTTAATTGCTTCTGTGACATTTATGCTAGAATGCATTTTTCCAGAAAGATTCCAGACATGGTGCATTGATAAAAAAACAAAATGGAAAATAAAGCATTTTTTCAGGGGGATAGGCCATGAAGAGGTTACATAACCTTCATCAATCCAAGGACATTCATTACAGGCATTCTTGTTTGGATAGGGTTAACTCACAGCATCCGTGGTTTATGGTGACACCTTTAATTCCTCATTAACTCATTTGGACCAATGAGTGATTTTCTTGAAATATGTGGAAATGACATCATTTATTCATGTCATTTCTACATATTTCAAGATATTAACCTCAAACTGGACCCAGTGTCTCTTGGGGCTGTCAGCTACATGCACAATAATTTTCAAGTCCATATGATGCGTAACACAGAGTTGTGTAGACATGAACTTGAAGTAATACATATTTGTGTAATTTTAATTAATATATTTTTTCTTACATCAGAAGTCTTATTCCTTATCTGGAGGAACACTCATAATAATAAAACGTACAGAAACAACAGGCTTCTGGAGGAACCCTGAATAGGTATGCAGTTGAAAGTAACAGAAATTCGTTAAAATCTTTTTACAATCATTAACCTAGCTTCGTATACAATGTGCATCAAAGGTAGTCTAGTCTCTGTTACAACAATCCACTTGAGGCAAACAATGTTTGTAACTAAATCTATTTTGTTAATATAGTTGTTTCTGCCACCAGATGTATATTATGTCTCACAGTATATGTTGGTGTTTAGGTTTTATCGTTTTAATTAAATTGCCCAAGACGGAATATGAAATCTTCGATTTTTGTCCCATTCCTGCTCTATTTTACTGAGGTTACAAAACGCTTCTTTCCTGTATTAACTGTAATACTGGTGTTCTTCCAGTATTCTTCACTGCCAATTAGTCATCATTCAATCTATTATTTACTGTTAATCTATTGTGTGTTTAGTAACAGTAGTATTTATTCCAGATTGGTGAGAATTTGGATCGGTTATACATTGATTTTCAAACTGAAAATATAGCTACAAGAAACCGTTGTTTTTGAATCTAGTTACCCCTAAAAGTACAAACGTTTGGAGTGTTATTTATCTAAAATTTTTTTTGAAGCAATAAAAGTTTCTCATAATTTGACTGTTACATTTCAGAAATGATTACTTAAGTACGTGCTTGAAACATCATCTCATACAGACCAGAAGACATGAATTGTGCTGCTTGATTTCAACTAGACGGATTTTGGAATAATACTGAGTCATCTTTTAAAAATTGTTGCTTGACAGACCTCCAAGCACATGCTTAAAAAATATTATTACTAAATAATAACCACTACACAACACAAATCTCCTCAACAAAGTTAAAGCTGGCAAAAACTGTTCATGCTTCAAAATCCCCATAAAATCCCCTTATAATCTGTGAAAATTCAAGATAATATTAGCAAATAAGCATTATTTTTTTGATTTAAATTGATATTTGGGCCCATATTTTGTAAAGTAGAATTTATGCAGGTCAAATTTAACCTTTGATTTAACCTAAAGACATAAAATGATAATTATATTGGCCAATACTGTCAAAAAAACACTGACAAAAAGTAACTCGCCTCAATTATTGAAATTGGCAACAGAACTGGAGGTGGAGTCAATGTCAGTAACCAATGGTTTTTTCCAGTAATTAGTGCAAAAGTGCGTTGCATGTTAAATAGAATGTGGACTCACTCTCTATACATAAAAAAAACAGTGCATACTAGATTTATTCTTAGTTTGCCCTAATTAAATAGGAACAAATTTTTTTAATCGTGCAAATAATAATTTGTCCTGCTCAAAATGTTTTTGAAATAATCCTTAATAATATTACACAGAGAAGATTTTTCCTGGAGAACACAAGGGTAACATTTATTCAATTTAAAGTAAAATAAGGACCCAAGCCTGATCATAACAACGTTACTTGAAATAAAATTTAAATGGATATGTATCATTAATCCAAAAACAAGAAGAATAACCTTGAAGTGACTATTGATATCATTTGATATATGTTAAAAGAATTACTTCTACAAAGTGAGAAAAATACAGGAGCTAAGCCAAGACAGTGTCTCTCATTAAATTAGTTACTTTGTCAAAAGTTGACTATGGGAATGCTTACAACTTGACCAAAAATTGAGTATTGACTATAAAAAAAGGCCTCTCATTCCCTTTCTGCTTATGAAACATTCTGCAGCTAGAGTAAATAAAAAATAAAGGAACATTAGAATAAATCACACCCACGCCTGGATCACAGCCCGCTCAACACTCCCCCTCCTCGGAGTACTAGAGGACTATGATCTTGTTTAGTCAATTGTTTAAACCTGTCTGCTGTTTTCTGTAATTCACTCCCTGTGTATATATAGTCCCTTCTTTCCCCCAGTCCTTTGTGAAGTCTAGCATGTTCCTACACTGTTTGTCTTAGCCTTGTGACGCTACTCCTAGCTACTTAGTCTAAATCTTTGTTTGGTTACAGGCGTCCTGCTCCGTTTGTCTGTATCTGTCTGACTGTGACCTCTACCCGTTCTGACTACCCCTTTGCTGCTCCTATTATCCCCGCTGATCCTATTTTTTCCTTCACACTGGGCCTTAACCAGACCCAAGGACTGCTTAACCTGATCTGAGCTGTTTAAAATTAGCATCAGATGTATGGTTTTATGATGTGACAACGAAAGTAGTCAGCCCCAACTTTTATTTCAGGTTGACTGGTAAATATAACTTGGCACAGACAGTGAAATAATTTATCGAAAAATAATGTATTGTAATTACACTGTGCAGGTTTCCACAACACATTGTGTAGTTTCACATACTACAAAGGGTCAAGAGAGTGAGAAAAGCGGGAGGTGCAAATATTTTTTTGTTTAATTTTTAAACATCACGTATGTCATATAAATGTGTAGGGGGGTGCGCAGTGTGCACTCAGTGAAAATATGTTCTCTTACATCACAGAAAGTCTCAACTTATAATAATTAATTGTATCATTTTTCTTTTAGTAAACATTGAAAATGGGTCCCACAGACCCGAAGACCACACAAGGGTTACATTGATGAATATATATTTACACCGCTCTAGTATTTTTGAAAAAGAATCCCCCGGTATGATTCTCTTGCATGGTTTATGCAGATGAGATGCTTCCAATAGTGTTTTATTTAACAAAAGTTTCAGATCGTTGTCGGGCTGGTTAATGTTAATTACAAGCCAAGATTCAGCTTTTTGGCAGAGGGAACCAGATATTTGGCCAAAATGTTCTGGTATGTGTTGGAGTCCATGACTCTTTCTATGTAAACAAGAGCTCCAGGATATAAAAGAGCTACTCCCCCCCCACCCCTCCGTGCAAAAGGCCTGATCATTTTTCTCAAAATCAGCTATCCTATTTGTATGGCAGACATAACACATAAGCATGTTTCCATTTCATCTGCCCGCAAGAATAGCAATTCGGATGTACAAATTCAACTTGCTTTTTTGTGCCTTTTGAGAAATGCTTATTTTTTTCTGGAATATATGATTCAGACTGCTAATGAATTCCTTCTGCGTTTCCCCTAAGCAATAGGGAAATCTTCAGAGGCCTATAGTTTATTTTTGTTTATTTATATTATATTTAAATTAATGCATGACTAAATGTGACTTTTTTATGATCAGACTGCACTATGCTAAATTTATACAAATGGAGGATATTATCTAATAAACTACTTCAACTAATACAAAACTGTCATTATTCATACATAAGAAGTCATAACCTATATTTAGTAAAGCACGTGGAGTGTTCTAAGACCTTGTTTTTCAAAGTGGGGGCCGCGGCACATTTTTTGTTTTGCATTTGCCTTAGTAAAGACGGGGGCCCCGGCCAGAAGCTTATGCTATTTGGGGGGCCTGGGCATGGAAAACTTTGGGAACCCCTGTTCTAAGAAACCCTTCATAGTTCCCCCTAGCGAAATAAATTGAAAGGTACAACTGAATTCTCTGTGGTAGCTTCAAGCTGAACTGACTAAGCAGTGTGCAGAAATTTGTATCAGCATCAGATGTATGGTTTTATGATATTACAACAGAAGTAGTCGACTTTATATTTCAGGTTGTGTATGACTGGTAAAAAAGACCTGCCACAGACAGTGAAATATGACAGATAACAGACTTATCTTGATCCTTGCTTATCTATGGATCACCTCTAATCATAATATAATAGATCCTTCTTTAATTTAATGGAATACACATGGTACAAAGATTGTGGCCAGATTTTCCAAAGGCATGTGGTCTTGGCTGAAAGAGGACAGTCTTGAAAGGAAGTGACTTCAGTAAGAGAGCAAACCTTACTTGTCGGCTGGTATTTGATGGCTAGTTGTGATGAAGGGATGAAGATACCATATCTGTCTAGTAACTCCACCACGTGTCGCAGTGCACTGCATTCTGGGCTGATCTTTGCATTTGATTTTATTTGGAAAAACAAAACAAAAAAACAGTTGCATATTCTAATTTGTATGACCTGGTGAACGACTGTAAATTATTACCATGTATCATCTTTGACATTAAAAAATATACATTCTATGAATTGTCGTTTTAGGAGGAAGTGATTTAAGTAAGATCCTAATCTCTGTTTACACGTTACCATGTGTCCAAAGCTCACCAAGCCTAGCAGGGTCAGTTACATTATCCATGAGGATTTGCCAGGCTGAAGTTAATGATTACCGTAGCTACTAGCTAGGTGCTATCGGGACCGTAACAATTATACGTCTAACGTTTGCTTTTGGTATCACCAGTAATTATTTTAAAACTTAAACTAAGACTGTCGTAGCAATACAGAATGTGATTTTAATGAACGTTATGCATCGGCCTGATAGGCTAACCCAGCCACAGCACAGGCCCCCAAAGAGATGCATGAGGTCATACTAAGGAATGAGCCTAAAGAGGTTTGCTTCTTTGAAACCCGACATCAGAATTTCCTTGCTAAATAATATGTGGAGCAAACATGGCTAGTATTTCAGAGGCCAACTTTGCTTCCACTCAGAAAGCTTAATGGCTGTCTAACTCAGGAAGCAGATGGAAACGTTAATTTTCTGTTTTCTAGAAAGAATATTTACTAAGCTCCCTCTTCCTGTACAATCTCTTTTTTCTTTCTTTCCCAGAACCGTCGTTTCTTGACTCAACAAACAAGGCAATAGGACCATTTTGTACGTTCTTAAAGTAAAATTTTATTTATTGGCTTTACCTTAAAAAAATACAGAATAAGAGGGGGAAAAAACTGTATAATAAATGTAGCAAACATAAGTGTTGAAAAGCTGAGATTACAAATTGATTAAGACAGTGTTTTGTAAAAACATTATAGTTGGCAGCATAAATACTTTTTTGGATCACAAACATTTAAATCTTAAACGGATATATGCCCACAGTAAAACAAATCGTGTAAATAAAATTACATTCCTGAATGTGGTTTTATGAAGACAAACATTTACTCATCTCGTCTACAGTGAAGGTTCAAAATAATTCAATTCGCAGGCAACTTACAGTGAAACATAACTATTTCAGTTTCATTCTTTAAAAAGATAACATTTATTAAAATTTAGCAAATACACATAACATGGCTTAATGCATATAAAAAATGTCTACAAAGGTTGCTATAGTCTAAGATAGTTTACAAAAGTGTATTTTTTTTTTTGTTTTGTTTTTTTTGTAAAAAGGCATATCTTGCCGATATCAATAGGGCCAGCCTCCTGAAAATATAAAACGTACTGCCATGCAATACAGCATGCAGGGAAATAATAAGCTAGACTATTAATTTAAATAATACATTTAATTGTTTTACATCAAACCCTCATAGATCAGTTAAACAGAATGAAAAAAAAAACATTGCTTAAGTTCTCACTCAACTTTATTAATCTAAAGTCTTCTTAAGTAAGAATATCCTTTATTAAGCATTCCTTGTTTGCAGAAAGTCACGATTGGACTGCCACAAGTGTGGCTTTGGCAAGTTATAAGGGGAGTTTGACCTCGGAAAACAATAAATAAATAAAAACTAAATAAAAAATCTTGTGCATCCGTAGATCAGAATACATTAGTGCAGTCTCTCACGTAATACAATTCTGATTATTCCAAGCAAGAAATTCTAGAAATTGGAATTTTCACGGTAATACAGTTCAAAACTCTATAAATCCTATAAATTCTGAGTCACTTCAGAATTCTGTTTTTTTTTCTAATAAAAAAAAAAAAAAACATGTCACAAAAGTAGTACGTCCTTATTTCTAGTTACCTTAAAAAATATTGAAGGCCTTTTCCATTTACAATCAAGTTCTAATCCAACAATTCTGCCGTTTTAAAGTAAATACATTTCTGGTATTTTAATTGGTATTTTAGTTTTAGTTTAATTAGAGCCATAAAACAGCTTTAAGTCACTGAAGAAAAATTAAACCCCTAAAATTTTGCAGGGTATTGTACAAATTATTAATTTTAAAACTGAAATTTCAAAAGCTCAAATCTGTCACCAGAAGTCTTCCAGTAAATTTGGCAAATCTAATACATCAGTGGTTGCTAAAATCACATGTAAGAATGAACTAAAGTGAACTCTCATTTATGCAACACAGGCTAATTCTTCACAGTTACTAGTGTATTGAATATCAGGCCTTGGATTTTCTCTTGTGGTCTTGTTCCAGCAAGGCAAAGCAGACAAGAAAAGGCTGAATCCTCCCAGAATCACACAGCCTCCACTGAAGTAGAATGCAAGGTCATAGGACTGTGTCCAGTCATAAAACCAGCCTAGGAACAGAACAGATAAGATACGATTAAATAAACGCACAAAGTAGCCGGCTTTTAGATCTTTATCATCAACTGTTTTACTTGCTACCATTAATAACATTATCTTATCAGCTAGTTCATCAAATGATACAAAGTTCCAAAATAAAATGTCTGAATGAATAAGTATAGAGACATTGAGACATATAACAATTGAATTGCCTTACCTACAACTGGAGGCCCAAGCATAATTCCGAACCCACCAAAAAACATCAAAATCCCATAAGCTTGAGTCAGTCCTTCGATCCCCACAATCTTGGTGGTGACATAGGGTGTGATAGACCAATTTCCAGAGAAGAATCCCACTACCCCGGAAAGGATTTGAAGACCAACATAGCTATTGGACACAGGAATTATAAGCAGGGCTACCCCAGTGCCAGCAACTGTGAAGGCATACAGGTACAAGCTATTGATCCACCTGAGGTCGGCCATCATACCGAGAACCAGCTTGCCCAGGCCAGTGGTAATGGCCACAATGGAGACCAGGGGTATGACACTGATGCCGTCGATGAGTCCCTCACTCTGGGCCACGTCCTCCATGAAGAGCACAGGGGGGAAGGCCCCAAGGCTGAAGAGGAAGAGGGTGATGCAAAGGGTGGTGAAGACCCGGTCATGAAGGAACTCGGATGTGGTATTCATGTAGTTGCAGTAGGCTTGCCGCTTTTTCTTGATGATCTTCACAAAGGCAGAGCAGCCAAAAAAGCTCCTCTCATAAGCCAATGGGTCCTTGGTATCCACTGTGATAAGCAGGTCCTTGACAATTAAACTTTTATCAGTGTTACCAGCTGCTGTCTTAACAGGGTCTTCGGTGAGCGGGGGCTTCCCAGGTTGTGAGATGAGCTGCTCCTCGGTCCGCTCCAATGCTGCTTTCTGCTTGAGGTAGTAGCCTGGCAACTGCAAGGGCCTCATTGGCCCCGCACAAGCCATTATGTTTAAGGCTAGAGCTCCAATGATCAGCAAGCACCCATCAAGTCCAAATAGTTCAACAAGCTCATTTTGAGCAGTAGCATACAAAAAGCCTCCCACACTTGTACCTGAACACAGCAGAGATAAATAAAAAATAGTTTTGTTAGGAAGTGGTAAGCATTCTATACATATGTACGCATAAATGGATATAAAAACTGGTACCTGTTGTTACGATTCCAAGTGCAAGACCACGTCTCTTGTCAAAGTATTGACAAGTGATGGTCACAGTCGCAGCATAAACCAGTCCACAGCCCAGTCCTATTCCAGAACAAGAAAAGGTCATATTTGAGACTATTATTATTTTGCTACATACGAGTGTATGTGTGTGTAAATACAAATATATATATATACTATTTGGACAAAAGTATTGGGCCACACCTCTTTATCATTGAATTCAGGCTTTACATTCAGTCCCATTGCCACAGGTGTATAAAATCAAGCACCTAGCCATGCAGGCTGCCTTTACAAACATTTGTGAAAGAATGGGTCGTTCTAAAGACCTCACTGAATTTGAGCGTAGTACTGTAATAGGATGCCACCATTGCAACAATTCCGTTAGTGTAATTTCTTCCCTCCTAGATATTCGACGATCAACTGTAAGTGGTATTATTGGAAAGTGGAAGCGTTTAGGAACCAAAGAAACTCAGCTATAAAGTGGCAGACCACGTAAAGACTCTGGAGCAGTGGAAACGTGTTCTGTGGAGTGATGAATCACGCTTCTCTATCTGGCAGTCTGATAGACGAGTCTTTGTGCCAACTGTAGGAGGGATAATGCTATGGGGTTGTTTTTCTGGGGTTGGCCTAGGCTCCCTTAGTTCCACTGGGGAAACGTTAATGCCTCAGATTACCAAGACATTTAGGAAAATTCTATGCTTTTCTGTTCCAGCATGACTGTGCCCCAGTGCACAAAGCAAGGTCCATAAAGGCATAGCGTGGAAGAACTTGACTGGCCCGCACAGCGCCCTGACCTCAACCCTATCGAACATCTTTGGTGTTTTGAAAGAGCACTAATGTTAATGATACATTAAGCCGTAAAAATAAGGCTGCAACAGCCATGCATTCGAAAGGACTACACACAACATAGGTACCCTCTAAAAATAACTTCTGTTCTTCAAATATTTATGACCTGAACGTTGTTAAATTCTATGTCAATTCTATGTCTATTGTTGATCAGGGGCACTATCATTCCACACAATGCAGCTGTCATTTTGTGGTTGACAATAGCCTTGATGCTGTATGGAAAGTGTTTACGTGTACTAATACTTCCAAGTGACCAGTGACGGAGTCACTGAAACACAGTAAATACCAAACCTTGATAACTCTTGGAATATAAAATGTTCACATGAAATTTTTCAGTAATGTTTTTATCTTATTAATTTCTTTGCATTTCCAATGAGTAAATCTTGTCACTGAGCAATTTTCAACATGTGCCTTCATAGACCATTTCCAAAGTGTATCCCTATTTTTCAGTCATTGATGAGGCGTGTTAGCTCTGTCACATGTGGTACAGCAACAATGCATTCAGTATGCAGTAACTAAAAGGGTCTCACATACCAACAACTATTCCATAGGAGAAGATGAGAAACTGGACATTGGGTGCGAAAGCACTGAGCATAAGCCCTCCAGCCACCATCACCCCACTGAATATTGTCACAGGTCTGGCACCAAAGTTAATGACACAGGCACTGCATATGGGACCTAGGGACACACACAAAAAAAGGAATTTATTTCATTAACATGGGTGGAAGTTTTTTGGACTATTGTAAGAAATAAAGGAAAATTATTACATATCAAAAATATTTTATATAATCCCCATGTATAGGCGTGCAATAGTTTTGTATACAAATTAAGGGGAGTTTGTCAATGGTTGTCAATGCTTTTGCCATTTAGAACCCCATGTTCCTTTATCCATTTAGAGCAGCTGAATCAGTACATGTCACCCTTGTCCACGGTCATATAAGGACAAACTCTTCCCTTCAGTGAAAACAACAGGGATGTCAGCCAAGAGCGAGATGGGGAGGCAGTATCACATAACCGTTTACATGTAAACCAATGGATGGGTGTTCAGCATAACGCTAAATCCGGAGCTGCAGCATGTGTTATCTAGGATTATTTCCCTATGATATGCTTTATTAACAAAAAACAAAAACAATTCACTTGACAATGGACACGGTGTTAGGTGGGTCAATCTCTTCTACAAGCATTTTGAACATCCCAGAGTCACACTGTAAAGGTCAGTAGAAGCTCTATGCACTGCAGTGCTACCCAGGTCTCCAAATGTTGTTCTTCGTCACCATCACAGAAAAGACTGGTTTCATAACAAACATGACAGCTAGCTACTTCACAGTACTCTAAATGGAATTAGACGAAGCCCTTGCTGCTCATTGATTCACTATTCATGTTTTCACATATTCACTTCGCTATGCTGCATCAGGCTAAACACGCATTGGTGCAACGTTGGTGCAGCACCATTTGACTCTGCTAGAACATTTGAGTAAATGACTAGTTTTATCAACACAAAACCTCAGTTTCCAGAAGAACAACAGAAACTATTTGGGTGCTAAATGCCTTAAAATAATTGTCCTAAACAAGTTGTAGGCCCTGTTAAGAGGAAGCACAGTTGGAAATATAAAATGTTCAGACTGTAAAACTACAGGGAATTGTCTCCTCCTATTGCTCCTACCTTTATATCACTGTAATTGCATTGTCATTACGTTATGGCTTCCCTTGCATTGTATACAAGTCCAGTTTTGGTTGTTGTTTACTGTATTACATATGTCCAATACACTGTTGGTCCACATGGTTGTGTTTTTGTCAAAAACACCTCCTGCACATTCCTCACCCCTGTATTTACAGATTTTGGTTGAATTTGTCATTGACTGTGGATCTCAATGAATAGTTAAAGATGTATCCCATAAATGTGTAGGAGCACTGCTGTTGTAAGTTATCACACATATTCCCAGTGATTGTAATAACTGCTAGCAATGCTGGGAGCAGTTTGTCCTCATATGACCTCCACTAAAACGTTGAATCTGCAAAATGCGAAAACAAATTCCTTGACTATAGATAGCATGCTGACTTGTGGGACCATTCATCGCTTTGTTTGGAGTTTTGATCATAACTGTATTTTTATAATAATATATAATATAACACTAAAATGAGTACGCTAGGCTACTACTGTCTCTACTGTATTACATCAGTGTCTGGCGAAAGAGACTCGGACAATATTAAAAAAGGTTATTTACATAGAATCCCTTTCTAATTCAAGTAGGTGACCTGAAGCTGTCGAACAATTACCGGTAATGAAAATTTCTTATGCCACAGATTATGCTCATGCATAACTGTTTTGGTAAATAAGACATTGCATCAGATCTTGTTTTGTCTAGCTAAGAGTAACACAACTTGAATAAATAATTTGTTGCAATGAAGTACATTTGACTTATAAAGCTAACTGTAAATTCTTCTTGAAAAACTTGTAATTGAGAATATTGCTTTTTTCATTACAGATGATCTCATCGGAACATGAGATTTTTTCATTGGTCAGTTTGACATTTGATAAAACGATTGTACTGTTAAAAATAACGGTGTTAATACACTGTACGAGATAACTTACTTGCAATGAGTCCGACGCCAGACACAAGAGACCCAACCCATGCAGTCAGTCCTTTTCCCTCCCGGAAGGCACTGAGCCACTCTGGGTACAGTACACCGACAGATTGGGGAGATCCATAGGCAAGAAACTGGCCCATAAAGGACACCACCACAATGACCCATCCCCAGCCACCATCCAGGACTTTCTCTGAGCTCTGTAGACTCATCCTAGTGTTAAGGTCTATGGTCTCAGCAGGGTATTCTACAAACAGCAAAAGAGAAAGACAAAAACACAAAACAGCATTTCAAAGTCATATCTGAAGTGATGTTAAAAATCAAGACTGAGCAAGTATCCTGAAAACTTTTTTCTCTTTATATTAAAGATAAAATAACTAATCTGGGCACTAATGAGGTCCTTACCCTCTCATATTACCGGTCAGGCAGGCAGGCAGGCAGGCCACCTGCTTTACCCCAAATGTTAAACTGCACATCAGATGACGAACTGCTACATAATTTAGTCTATTTCTAAGCCACACCTTGAAGGCTGGAAATTTGGAATCAGGACAACCCACCGAATGCCCCATCTCTGTGTTTATGTAATGCACTATGCACTGTTAATGAATAAAAACAAGACACGTTTCCAATGCATTTTAAATGTAGCCCTGTTGCTTTGCGCTAACATTCTTCGACGTCAATAGCAGAAGCGGATCGATCAATAATCGATCAATAAAAAATAATCTTTTACACGTAAAATTAAACCTAGCTAGCAAGTACGTACCTCAACGAATGCCACACTTTTACTTTCTTTGAAATTAGTATGGCAAAATTATTGTAACTATGTGGGAAAACATAGCAATCAGTTACTATTATCACATAGCTGCAGGGTAATGAACTTCTTAAAAATGTCATTTTAAATATTTTGGGATTATCGATGATGGGTGCTGCTAGATTTAAGACATGCATATTTTACAACAAATGACTTATAAAGCGTGTCGTCAGAGTTTGGTAACAAAGACTACGGTATTTGTCAGTAGGGGGGAAAAAACACATTGACTCCCAACGACTCCGAAACAATAACAATAACAATCTCTTGCATGTTGTGACTGCAGGCCATTCAACTAGTAAGCAGTTTCCCGTTTTAAATAAAATAAAATACGCATAAAGACATAAACGTGATCCATTAAAAGAACATGTTAAACATTCAGATTAGGTTTAAGAGTCGTGTGCCGTTAGACACCCGCTGTGATTTATCGGTATCAATAAAGTACAGCTTTGTTGCTATAGTGGAAACCGGTTTGAAGCTGTTCTTGCTGGAATGGCTTATACTGCGACGAGATAACGTATTTTCCAGGGGTACAAGACATCCAGATAAAGATGACGGCGTTAACAGTAAATAAATGCATTAATTAAGATTCTTAAATACATATTTGTGTAAATGTTAATTAACCACGCGTACTTTAACTTTCAACGAGCAATCCGCTTTAGCTTCACAATATAAATTGATGTGAATAAATTTACCTGAACAGTCTGGTTTCAGATGGGCTGTTCACAAAACGTAGCTTCGGAGATTTTTCCTCATATCAGTTAAAATTTTGATTTTGAACTATATTCATTGTGGTTGTTTTAAAACAACTATAATAGTAATAATGTATACCTTTATGTTTCAGTAATCTTATCATAGTATTTTAACAGCTTTAAAAGACAAGATCAGGTAAGTATACTACACCGGTAAAAGTTCTGATGGTAAATAACGTGCAACCTTTGAGCAACCCTATATTATGGTGTTGTTAATGCTGCTGGTCCAGTCAAAACCGGTTACGAGATAGCAATAACAGCAGGTGTACTAAGCATGTGCTGCCACTGGGCGTCACTGGCACTGAACAATGGTAGAGATGTTTGTTACTTTATATTATTTATTATAGTTTTCATTTTAACTTCTTTTATTGGGGAGGCACGGTTGCTCAGTGGTTGGACTTCGTGTCTCACAGGCGCTCGAGTCTGCCTCGGGTCATTTTGATCAAATTAGCATTTACCCCAGATTCGCGTAGGTTTCCACCGGGTGCTCCCGTTGTAAGGTGGATTGGCAAATGCGGAATTGGAACTGACAGTGTGAGAGAAATCTATCTCAGCCTGGGCCAGTAGACTGTGTCCTCCCCACTTTAATAATTTCATCATTCAATTAAAAATAATAATTCTTTAAGTCTGATGTAATAGGTTTATTGCGTTGGATCCAAATGCATACAGCAAACCGGGCTGGTCCTGCGCAGAACAGTTTACATCCAGTTATTTCCCAAGACAATAAACAATGAAGAGCACGACAATGACAAAAACAAAATCACAGATCAAGACAAGACCAGACTAGAACATGACAAACATACAAGACTAGACCAATCACAACAAAACCAAAAAAAAAAGACTACTTTACATCCCAGTGCATCCTTTTTAAATGCGGTTTCTCAACCCCACCTATTGTGGAACCTAATCTTGGTCTCCTCCTTGCAGCCCCCCCAACCGTGGGGCTTAATTTCAGACCCCTCCTTTAATCTCAACCTGTTACCCTTTCACACCGCTAATTCTCAACCCGACCATGTTCCAACCCCGCTGCCTGGTACGGCCACTTCCAGCACCATTGATCACCATTATTTATACCTCTCCTTTAAATCTCACTAAAAATAATTGACTACATGGCACCCCTCGGTATATCAAATGGTCTTCTAATCTAATCTAACATTCCTATCTTCTGTGGTCCTTATTTGAAGTGCATTAGTCTGGTTACATTTGAAATGTATGACTTGTTATTACTTAGAGAATACACATGGCATATACTTTGCTTTACTAAAATTTACTTCCACAATAGCAGTAACCACCTCCTGCTCTGCATGAACTCTAAGCCCGCCACGCCGCAAATTATATTAGTAAATTAGTAGCAATGAATTAATCATCATCTCAAAATAAGCTTTTATCAGCAAAAAAATTCTCAGGGTATTTGATTCATGCATTAATATATAATTGAATGTATGCTTAATGTTAGCAGCAGTAAAAGCAAATCGTTTGTTCCGAAAAAATAAAAAAAATGGTTTTCAGTAATTTTAAAATTAGAAATACACACACGCCTATATACATGATTAATTATAATAGCAAACTTAACATCAAGCTTTACTTTTGAATAATTAAATTAAAACGTGTATTATGAAATATAAAAAGACAAAGCAATCTTAGTCGAAAGAAAAAATATATATTGCACAATAGGCTGCTCAGAGGAACCATCATTGGATGCACTGAATGAAAAGATAAACAATATCTTTACGGAATAGAGTGTACAGTTCACATGTTACCTGGTGACCCCCCAGCAAAAAATAGGACAATTTAGAGGTGGATATGATTTTGTGAGTACAGTTCTGAATATTAATGTTGAGAATTAAAACAAGCAGGCAGACAACGATTATTAGTATTATGAGATAAGCAAGGAAGAGAAACACAAGCTAAGATGCATTTGTTTTTAATTAAAAATAGCACAAAAGCACAAGGTATAAGTATAATGCAATAATTAAGAAAAGTAAAAGAGAAGAAATAAAAAATTAGGCTTAGAGCATATACATTTGTAAATTTCTTGTTTTGTTTTTAGTCCATTAAATCTTTCAAACCAGCCTTCCTCATTTCAAAACTCAATTAATTGTTATTATAGGCTTATGTTAACTTCATTGCACACACCCTTATTTCTGTTACTGTTGTGGCTGTGTATAATGCATAGTTTAGCGTTATAACAATTTTTAAATTGAGCAATTTATATTTAAACATTTAATTGTATTACATAGACCACTTTGATTAACCAGTTTTCCATAATTAAAAGTCTGGTCACATTTGACCATAGTGTGTGAATTTAAATTGTTTTTATCTGCATAGTTAGATTCAAGACATGAAAAAAAACGAAACTTTTGAAAAAGCAATGTTCAGTTAAGGAATGGCAGTTTACGCAGATGAAATTTGGATTTAATCTAGGATCACCGAGTTTGTTCAAACTCGTTTATTCCAAGATAAAAATCAATCAGCCCTAATCATTCTTAGAATTGAAAATTTGAGCCAATTACTTCAAAAACTTATGTTAAATGTCAGTGCATATAAGCTACTGCTGCACTTCCAAAGATGATGTACCAGTCATGTAACGTACCTCTTCAGTTTGACAGATCATGCGTTTCCATTTGGCACTTCTCATTAGTGCTAATACCTAGGTTGCACGTTATTCTGATCGGTTTTAAATGTTCCCAAGGCAATCTTACTCCCTTTCCCACAGTACCCACAAGGTCTTATCTAAATTCCTAAAATCATAATCCTTTTCTACTTAAAACTAAAATCTTATATAACACTGTAGTTAAATCCATTACGTATTGGAATCAAATATAACCCCGCTGAACAAAAGTCAGAATTCAATAACACCAGAACAGTAACTGGTTTATATTCTCAGAAATTTGATATCCAGTATTCAATTTTAACATAGCATAATTACTGTATCAACCTATAGCTCATTTTGCCATCTTCTATTTAACGAAACGGGACATCAGCGGAGATGCAGATAATGACTTCTTCCAGTTTTTTCGGCGAGCATTAAAATGAAGCTCATTATCAATGATCATTATTATCATTAAATATAAATATATCACTATCATAAAATATGTATCAAATTGCTATGATGAAATGTTAAATCAGCTAAATAAAAATCAATAACGGAAAAGGGGTTTATTTTAATACATAGGACAAGCGCATCAAAAGGTTCTCTCAATAGCACCTATTATAAGTCATGCTGTAATTTTAGATCAAATCACTTATCTATCTGAGCTGCCATCACTGAGCATGTTACTGAGGAATGTTGCTGTGGGAGCTAGCTTACCTTAAGTGTTGCAAGGTGATACCAAAGTTGTGTGAAGCACTCTCCTGGTCACAATTGGCAAATTACATGAGCAGGACCAAACCTGCAAATTCAAGCTCATAGCTCTTGGAAGTGTGCCTTTACCTATTGCGCAACTTAAGCAAAGACACATACTCAATACCATTTCGTTGTTTGCTCTTTCTTAAACATGGTAGCTAAATTTGGAAAATTTTTAAATAAAACAAATAAAAACGGTGGAATATCACGACCGCTCAATAACTGGGTTCATCTACACAATATTGCTGGTGAAGCCACTAAATCTGCATGGCATCACCGTTGGCACATCTTAAGCCCAGTCAGTACCACAAAAGTAAAAAAACACTTCTGATGTCGACATGGATAATGCAATGTGGTGGGTTCACTGATCAAGAACAGTCAAATTCAGACCCTGAGCCAAGCTCAGATTTGAGGTAGCAACATTGACAAGCCCCTTTGGAGGTATAAAAAATGTGCTTACAGGTTCACCAATCATTTTGTTTTACCGAGTAGGTACATAAGTATGATCAGACGGGTTAATAAAAAAGGTTTGCCAATCAATGCAAGAGATATTATTTTCATGTTCCTAGAACAGTAGGTCAGTTATTGGACAGGCTTTCTTTGCGGACTTACACTTTGGTTTACACTGGTATAGCTATATTCACTTTGAAGCGGTGGAGCTTCAATGAAGACATTGTGTGTGTTTTTCAGGGCTAAAAAACAGTTTTTCCTTCATTATTGAAAGATGACTTAAAAAAAAAAATCACAGTGGGGGCCAAGGAACGGCCCCAGACCACAGAGGACACAAATATTTTCACTTCTCTTAGCTATGTCTAGAGATGCATTTGAGAACCAGACAGAAGGGTAACCAGCTGTTCAATTCAATGGAAAGTAGGAACATAGCCAATTTCTTAAAACATCAAAAGGCCACCTATAGGGCAATAACCACTTGTATTATTTGGGGTTTTCCTCATATTAAAAGCCAGCACTCACTCAGAGTTGTTTTCTTGCATTCTTGGTTCTTGCTTGGATTAGCTAAAATTGATTAGCACTAAAATAATACTGAAGAGAGAGAAGAAGAAGGGAAAAAAATAAAAAATAAAAAATCCTTCCCGTACTCCCATTAGGGGATCCAAAACAAACCATTTAAATGGAGGAACAACCCAAACCGTAAGTACTATCCACAGGTAAATGTCTGGTTTGAACAGAATATCAATACCATTCAATGAGGGTCTTATTTCCAAGTTCCGATCTTGTTCTTGCAAACTAATTGCACACTTATATTAGGAATGCATCACGTTAATCTAGTAACAGGAGTCATTCTTTCAACTGGTTACAGCCAGTATATGCCAGGTAGCCTTGACAGTTGCTACAGGTCCCCAGCCAAGACAAAGTTGTTTATAATGAAATATGTTTGAGGGAAAACTGACCAATAGTAATGCCTTTGCAGAAAGGCCCACCTTTCACCAAATCTTGTTTTCAGGGCATGGACACATATTTTAGGAAATAATTTAATTAAACATCAGTGGTGTAAGGACACTTATTTTCACATAGACATCATCTCAGGGTGAGTAATCTTCTCTGTTGCTGAAATAGAAATTTTTTAGAAAGACAATGGCATCTGGTTTTCCACTAAATAAAGAACATTTGCTTTGATAAGTTTAAATAACTAAGCTCTGAAATTTCCTTAAAAGTGGGAACAATAAAAAAAAAACCAGGCATTTACACTGCGCTGAACACATATTAAGGCTTTAATTATTTGACTCGGGTGAAGAGGAGCAAGATACTAACATTTAACCATATCACATTGAGTTAAGGCCAAAAGGTGTACCATCCACTATTATATATCAGCACACTTTACATTCATTTGTCAACTGTCTTATTAACCATGGAAGCAAAATACAACCCAAAAATGGCAAACCAAAATACTAATAAACAATTTGTACATCGGTTTGATAAAACTATTAAATGTACATGAAATCCAGCAAAAATGTAATTATGCTGATTTATAACAAAATGTATTTGAATACCAGAGCGTGGGAAAGAGGCTTTAAGGGGACCATGTAAACAAATTCACCACAGAAGCACACCAATTTCTATATTTCTTATTAAATGAAATATATCCCCTAACAAATTATTAGCACAATTGTTATGCGCATGAAAGATTCTGTAACAAGCCTCAGTATTACATTAGGCTCCATGTTACTTACCAAAATAACCGACTTATTTGTGTGAGAAAATACAGCTTAGTTTTATCTGTGGATTTTATACTTATAATGCAAAGCTGAAATTTAAATTTTTCAGTCAAATCATGGTCATTAAGAAGATGAAGGAAATAAACACTGTCTATTTCTTTCCAAAAAATAGCACATTAAAGAGTATAGTTTACTAGCAGAGGGGACTTCTCATAAGAGGCTGAGATCCATCTACATGAGATATTAAAACTCAATCTAAGACTGACTATTGAAAAGCAAATACTTACTACACTTGAGAATTTAACATTTTCAAGTTTTGTGAAGCTCAAAGCATTTTGAAAATATGCTTTCCCTAATGCCGTTTAGATGTGCTCTCATGCCATTATTGCAGGGAATATTTTTACAGTAGCGAACGTTACACCAATGATTATAAATTCCTGGAGATATTCAATAACATTTTGCAAAATCACAGTGGTAGCAGTAACAGACATTGGGATCTAAAGCAAAAAATAAATTGGGTAAATATTTTAGCTCCCAGATGAGAAACCTAAGAAATTCCAATTTGAAAGTTGTATTTCAACCCACCACTTTCATTATTGGCATGCATAAGAGCCTGCAGCTAAATTCCAAAAGTTTTTAAAAATCCACTTTAACAAGCAACTACTGAAGGTATTTTGCTTGTCAACGGGCCAATGGCATGCCTCAAATCTGACTGTACTATAATCAAAAATTCTCAAGTTCCCAGCCAGAGATTGTTATCAGACTCTTAATACACCAACAGCAATATAGTGCAAGCCCCTCCTTATCTGATCAAAAATATTTAAAATGCCTAGTGAAATGATCCAGGACGACTGGATCACAGAGGTTATACCCTATTTATTTAAACAGCTGGAGCAACACTACGCTATAAAGACCTGGGACTCATATTTTGTCCAGAGCAAGGATGGGTACATGGAAATTAACTTCACGCTATAATTTTAGAACTCTGCACACTGTGGGGAGAGGGGGGAAAAACGTTTCACTGTAATATTGCAAAGACTTCTGCTCTCCTATTTAACTGAATTAAATTACACTTTGACTTATTGGTTACTAAGCCGATGGGATACCTTTCTGACCCATTAAGCAACATTAAATGAGTTTTATACAACCCAAAAGATTCCTCTAACATGACAATAATTAACAGTGTATTAAAACTCCACAATAACCAAGAAGATTTCAGTTGAGATATTTTTTGTTGTGTATTCGATTAATTACTTGAGAGTTGCGTTACTAGAATATTGAGGACATTTTGTTGAAATCAATAACAAGGAAAAGTAAAAACCAACTATGAGTACAAAGCACGGTGAATCTGACACTTCCATTTCACAAGCAAGTAAGAGCAGCACGGGCTGGGTCAGTGACAAGCAGAGTTCAATGCAACGTATCAATGAGGCGTGAAGCTTAGCATTAAATTGACGGAACAAAAGCAGTGATGTGTAGAAGCACTTTAAAGTAAGAAGAGAGTGTCACAGTGAGAAATTGAGGCGATATGGACAGGCTATTTAAATAGGTTGGAAATGTCTGCTGGCACCTGTATTAGAAAAATATAATCAAAACAGCAGGTAATTACAGGCAATTATTAATTTAAATTGCACTCATTTTAATATTATAATTGACCATTTCTCCTTCACTGTTATTGAGATTGTATTTCAAGAAAGATACATGTTTAAGTAAACATTACTAATACAGGCCTTAAGAGTTCTGTGTCGACTACTAGTACTTGCATATCAACGTGAATATAAAGAGGTGGGGCTTTTTTAGCAAAAGGTCATAAAAGTATTCAGAGAGAAAACAGGCACTGCTAGTTGTCAGTGAGTTCTGAACCAGTATCCATGTTGATAGTGTATTTCAAATGCAGTGCTAACTCTGACTTAACATTCACACTTTAAGCATTCTGCACACCAATTGAGTTATACGGCTGACTAACTGGAGAGAGGAAGATCATGGTTCCCTTTAAAAAATAAAATTAAAAAAAGCCTTTATAGTTGTACATTTCATTCAACATTTCAACTATATAATCTTCATCATAAAAATTTGTGTACTCAGAAATGATCAACAGCCAAATAGTATCAACCCTGAAGGGGGGAGTAAACGGTTCCAGTACGCACTGATGAGAATATGTTGTTAGCATAATACTGTAGTGCCACAACACTGGCTGCATTCTAAACAAAACATTTACAACACAATTTACAGTGAAGCCTATATAAGTTCAGTGCAAGTAAGTAAAAGTCAGTAAATTTCACTGGCTTTGGCTTTTAGTAACTTGCCCTTTTTCAAATCCACTTATTTGAAGCTGCAGCAGAGCTCATGCACTACTGTGAGGGAGGATGCACTGAATGCTGGGAAGAGGAGGAAAGGACCATTGGCTGCACTGGTGGCGGCAGAGGCTGTGTATTGGGGGAGGGTGGAGGTGTTGGACGCTTAAATTTATCAGGGCTGTTGCTTCTTTTCGGGGAGGGCCTCTGTTGGAAACAGAAAATGACAGGCAATCAGTCTAAACACGCTAATCTTTGGAACAAGTTATTGGCATATTTGCAACCAGAAAAGCATACTTTGTACTTTTGGTCTTTCCAACCGCAATAAAATCTGTTAAGCCCCTGGAAACGCTCTAATACTTTGAGAACTTTCACCTGCAGCCTCTTCTTATTCTATGGTTCAGGGTTTCCGGTGGCCACACTGTTCTCACTTCTACATTTAATAACCTACTGGTAGGTACAAGGGTGACTCCATTGGGACTGCAGCAGCATGTTAAATATGTTAAAGTCAGAAGGGATCCAATAGCCATAATACATAACCTAAAGACTATGGCACATGCAGTACCGAAAAGCTTAATCCTCGACTTGTGACATATCAGCCTGGGATTTGAGATTTTTCTTTAGATCCTTTCAGTAAAAGCTAAACGGCTAGATCACAGAGTTAAAGTTAATTTGAAGCTAATTAAACAGGCCAACGGAATCTGTATCCAGTGACAAAATACAAGTTTTCGTGCAGAAAGCACAACTATTTTGATGAGATTAGTGCGTTGTGCAGTTGCCACTATGGGATAGCTGGCTGCTAAAAATAAGAAAAAGATTTTTTTACCTTTGAAGTGCTCACAAATGTCTAGTGAAGAATCAGAAAAATTGTTTGAATTACTGCCTCTTACGCGATCCAGTTCCCACTAGTCTGGATAAATTGTGTTCTACTCTCCATCATAACCACAGCCCAGAAACATGGTGCTGACACATTCATATACAAGCCCATTTCAAACATTACATTTCTGGCAAAAGTCCTTAAAAGGGTTGTGGCCTCAATTACAGGCCCAAACGAACCATTTCAATCTGGGTTGCGTGCCAGGCACTTCTCAGAAATGGCCCAGGTGTTCTTTTTGCAGTACATCTGACAACAACCTTTTGCCAATGACAGCCACGTGTCTGTAAACTCAGGTGAATTTAATGACCGTAACATACACAACACTGAACACTGTTAATCATGAAATCCTATTGAACTGTTTGGAGTCACCTATTGGTAATGCCATGTCATTTTACTTAAAAATGATTACTTTTAAAATGATTTTTAAGAAGCCACTGGAACAACTTTCAGGTTTGAGGGACATCTGTCTAAATATGCCAAAGCAAGACTATCATGCTGTGCGACTGGCCCACGCGAACATGAAATGCCTGGACTTACAGTATGCCGTGGGAGGGGCCACGTGGATATGAAGGCCTGGTGTGTACAAGACTTACAGTATGCCGTGGGAGGGGCCACGTGGATATGAAGGCCTGGTGTGTACAAGACTTACTGTGATGCCATGCGAGGGGCCCACGTGGACGTGAAGAGCTGGTGAGTTGTAGTAAGACAAGCCAGCTCTGGACAGGGTGGCCGGTGGAGTGAATCCCACAGTGTGACTTGCAAATGACAGACCTGGAATGGGAGAAATAGTTTAATAATCATATTACTGATTCATTATCTGTACCTAGTTGATACCTTTTTTGGACAAAAATCAGCAATAGCAGCCACAAGATTTGTTGAAAACAATGCCAACATTTACAGAATCGTTCTAATGCCTGTGTACATTACCTTCCTTATTTAGTGAAGTACATTCTATACAGTAATAATATAAACCAACACTAAACTACTTAAATGTGTATGCAATACACTGCAGTGCAAAACTTCAATATTTTTCAGAAAATTGGAGAAAAAAACATAACACATGCCTTCCTCAGAGCAAGTATGAGTTCATTTTGTACCAATGAAATGATCAATTATTTCCATTTCCCAAAGTTATGGTGTCCTTAAATGTCACCCTCATAACACAGCTGGAAAAATATGAAATGGTTTGCCAAATGCGGTTTTTTGTGTTTTGCCTTATTTTGCATTACTTATAAAATTTGTCCCTTAGAACCGACTTCATGTCGGGGGTAAAAGACAAGCCAGGCCGCATATACAATTAAGTGCATGCAAACGTGCAGTTAAAACTACTTTAGGACTCAATGATTTTTATCAACATAGCTTCCAAGGCAAAAGCAGTTATAACTATAAAGTCATTTTCAATTTATAATCATACGTACCAGGCGATATTGGTCTGCTTGAACTTGGGGAAGGTGTGTAAGGAATTGGACTTGACACGGTGCGGGGACGAAGCCCCTGGGCAGACATCTCATTAAAATACCTGCAGAACAAAGAAAAAACTAAATAAATTCATTTATATTGGCTTAAATCTCGCACATATGCGCGTTTTGTAATGCTGGATCAGGGGTCTATCTCAGCTGAAGATGGATTATAGATTCCTTTCATGCGCTTTCACCCAGTTTCACAGCAGATTCAAACGGGCATAGCCCTTGATTAAAAACTTCAGCCAAAAAAAGATAAGAGATGCAGAAAAAGATGAAATTATAATACGTGGAGAAGGAGGCGATCACAGTTGAGCGTTAACGCCGCAGTCGACATTACGTCAGTACCTCTCGTCGTCCATCTCCAGGCTGGACTCGCTCTCGGACAGCTGCCGGCACAGAGCCTCCCTGCGCTCCATCTCCCTCTGCAGCTTCCTCTGCAGCCGGATGTTCTCCTCGCGCATGTGCCTCTCCTCCTCGATGTACTGGGCCCTCTTCTCCGTGTCTACAACCGCCAGGACAGAGCACATCATTCTGCGTTTGGCCTTGACAACTTGTAAAGTCATATTTCCGAGTTCGCTTATACGTGCTTATATCAAGGACTTATTTGATAACTCAGTGAGCCCCCCGAGTGGGTCAGTCGGCAAAGATGCTCGTCTGAGCACCGAGTAAACGCCATTCGCCGATTTTGAAAGGCGTCTTCCCTCTAGTGGCTAAGAAAGTATATGGCAATGGGATGGGAAAAATAAATCTTCTGAAACCTACCATGTTTCTTTGCACATGGTAATGCTAGACTAACTGAGAATTAAAAGATGGATAAAGAAATAACAATGCTAGTCCATCTTAAAACATGAAAAGAAAGACTGGAATTCAATGTAAAGACATTGGAGATTAATAAACCTTGATAAAAGGAAAATGTAACACCTGAAATATGACACATTTTTTCTTGTCATCAGTTACAAAAAATAACTACCATTAAGCAGACAGTGTGATTTCTGCCAAGATAGAGGACGTTTTGTTTGCATTTATTTGAAACGCTTTATACTTCATGGTAAAATAATAATCTAATTGTCTATATGTAATGTGCATGGAGCTACAGTGTGTATGTACAATTATATTTGTAACATAAGCTGAACTCTTTATTTCACATGCGTTTCTATGTACACAAAGAAAACCATGCCTGGGGACGAATGACATTTGCCTAAATGGGACCATGGATTTGGACAACATTGACCATGTGGGTAGCTGGTCACTGGCAACAGAATGCTAACTAGCTACCAATCTCTACATTTTAGGAAAATATTTTTTGGAGACATCCTGGCATATCTATTACGCTGCCTTTTATAGCTGCTTGATTACGCTTTTTTTTAAATCCCAGCCCTTTCAAAGTGTAAACACCTACTTACCCAGTCAGATTTTTAAATAATTAAATTGCATCCTATTTAGCAAAAGCCAGCATATAGGGGCTAGATCATCATTACTATAACTGCAGAGCATTCAGAGATACCGTGGCAAAAAACAAAGCACGCCCAGAAAACCCAATAGCAAAGACTTGTGGTTTGCAACAGAAAGTAGACCAAGTCCTAAAACAGAGAAAGACCGTGGAAACTGACGTTGTAGTTCGGTAGTACGGAGATTCTTCTTCAACCTCTCCACCTCATTCTTCAGGAATTGGATGTGTCGCATCATGTTTTCTGGGGAGTCAATCTCCATGGATATGTCTCGGGGAGATGGTGGGGCAGACACTGGCTGGTCCAACTTCTCCTGTAGAATTCTGCAATTATAAAACTATGCATGTTATTTATTCAATAAATAATGATCTACAATGAGGGCAGGCTTTAATATGTATTTTAGACAAAAGATGTAGGTTTAAAAAAACTCCACTGGAACAAATTCAATTCATTCATTTTTGAAAGGGAAATTAGAGAATGTTGCTTGCCCTGTAGCTGTGAGGTCTAGAAGAACATTAGCAATGCACTTAAATACCATCCTTAAAGTAATTATTTGCTAATGCTGAGATCACTGTTCTGCAGCGCTGTACTTAATTTGAATTAGCAATATGTTAAGAGCAGGAAAACTGTGTGGGTGATTTTTCAATCAATAAAAAGTTCCATCAAAAGAAAAGTGCATTGGACGTACATAATTCATATCTTCTGTGGATAAGTGCTGTCTATATCGGTAAATACTGAATAGACTAGTCAATCAATGAAGATTTTCAACCCAAACTGACCAGTTTTAAACAAACCTTTTCTCTGCTTCCAGTTTGTCCATCCGCTTCCAGAGTCGATTAACTAGAGCTTCTTGCTCTTGTTCTAATGTGTTCTCAAGGTCAATCTTCTCCCGTCTGAGCTACAGAAAAACCACAGGGAGATCTCCTTCAGTCACTTAAAAATAAACCTTCATCTCAAACTGGGGGTGGGAAAAATATCCATACGAATTTTTTTGTATTCCAAACATGCAAATAAAATATTAGTATTCATCAGAAATGCCAATTGTGTGATTTTTAAATTACTTTAAAATATTTTTGCAGAGTAAAATAGTATGCAATACATAGTGTATGTACGAAAAACCAGGGTTTACTTCAGTAATGCGTTACTGTAAAAATATAAAAAATTGCATCGTCTGTAACAGAAAACAGCATAAAATAAAATTGCATCTATGGTAAGGAATGTATTATTTAAATCAGTTTCGTATTTATCAGTGCGATACCAACGACAATCATCTCTCACTGAAGGAATCAATTGTACCTGCTCCAAGGTGAGTTGCTTTGAAATGGTGTCATTCTCCAGCTTTTTTATTTTCTTCATCAGTTTGTTCACTTGGAACTCCTGTTCCTGCTCCAAGTGCTGTTCCAGCTCAGCTTTTTCATGCTGTAACTAATGGGGGGGGGGGGGGGGGGGGAAACAA
>JAOVYW010000054.1:3150556-3161554 GCA_025775045.1 Hiodon tergisus | reverse complement strand
TCGTACTCGTACTCGTACTCGTACTCGTACTCGTACTCGTACTCGTACTTGTACTTTGTTTTTTTTATTTCCCTTCAGATTCACAGCCTGACTAATGATCCAGCAACAGTGGGTATTTTATTCAGAAAATGTGACAGCAACTTTAATAGTTCACAGGTGGAGGCCAATGGTAAGATAATTGTGTCCTCGTTAGGGCAATTTCTTTCATCTGTATAAACTGGGAGCTTCCACAGCTCAGGGGTTAAATACTTCAGCAAGCATTAAAAAATGCTTATTAAATTATCGAACGGGAAATATACCATTTGTAAATCAGTAATATGAGAGAATTGGTCGGGGGTCTGAATACTTTTGCATAGCACGCCATTCAGATTTTTAACGGTGTGTAATTGCATTTCGTCCCCTTTTCTCTATATTTAATATAGTCAATATCAGCATTGTCACTACTGTATGCAGATTATCAACTGAACTGGATGGGAATCTGTTCCGGTCTGTGATGAAAAGTCTGTGATGAAAAGTCTGTGATGAAAAGTCTGTGATGAAAACGATCCTGTGCTGGTACACAGGGTACAAAGCCACAAGAGAAATGATTACTCAGCACTCTGCAAAATGGCTCAAGATTAATTTGAGCTGTTACGCCTAATGTATTTTCAAACAAGCAAATTCTGTTTTTTTGCATGCCCATTTAAGCTCCCTGCCATGCACTGATTGGGTTTCATGAATCATGAGGAATTTGTCACATAAATAAATGGCAAACCAGTCATAAACTAAAGGAATGCCGTACTGAATGCCCAGTGTGTGTACGTTTTAGACACTGAATGCTGATCTCATGCTGTATAAATTTATGAATTCTGGAGAGTTGTTTCCATGCAGTTACCCTTATCTGTTATTGAGTTGGCACCAATATTTGGTCCACTAGGGTACTTCACATTTTCACATATTCTGGGTGAATTTTAAATCATCTTAATATATTTATTCATCCTGGTTCAATTCAAGCATGTCACATGAGTGGGGCTGAAAACTAGACAAAGGAACCTTGAGATGAAATAGCTGTTCTGGTGAGCTGCATCTGCTCCACAAGACATTGAGGGGAGTCACCTGAACAGGGGTGTCACCTGAGCAGGTGGGTTTGGTCTAGATTATTGGCAGGTATGCATTAATATCGGCGCCCTTAGTGTAAAGAACAGCCGGAAAAACCCGAATAGAATGCATCACCAATGATTTATAAGACCAACTGAGTTTTGGGAAAATAAATAAATAAATAAATAAATATGCCACACGTTCTCCTATAATTTACTTATTTTACTTTCTATCGATTTGCATTGCTTTATAATTCTCGGTCTGGTGAGCGGGTCATCAGAATAAAGCCAGTCCGTCCAGCCCATAGTTAATTAAAGGCAGAGCCCCAGTGTTAACTCTCTGTCACTCTCTCTTTCTGTGATAAGCCACAAACGCCTGTTCCGCACTGTCTTAGACACATTAAATGTCTGAGATATTAGCATATTGTGAAAGATTAATTACCAGAAAGGTCTGTGCAATCGCAGATCCGTGCACCGCTAAATTAACCTTTGTGGCTGACTCTGCAGTGTTTATCAGGCTGATCACGCGTCCTGCAGAACATTGCCACTAGCACCCATCTCTCATCAGTCAACCTACCTCTGAGCCTAAAATGACTGGCATATTTTAATATCGAGCCATACGAAGAGATCGAGAGCTTAGTCTCAGTAATGCGTCACCCAAACAGAAACGGCCGAACCCCGCAGAGAGAACCCTCTATGAACTTGACTGCCATGAAAAGGCCGTCAATCTCTCACTTAGCCCCATGTTACACACATTCTGAGGTGAGCCACCACACCAATAATACCAGCATTGGTTTTGTGAATTCTCTCTTGTGAATTGGAAATTTGTGATCGCAGTGTTTAAAGATGGAGACGTGCAGAAAACACAGAAGAAATGTCAGAGATAGGATTTGCATGTACACATTAGCAAAATAAGTATTTGATTTTAATAAGTTTCCATTAAATTTAAAGTTACAAAAAACTACTTCTTATATACTAATAGCAATATGTAATAAAATAATTTATGAAAAACCTAATGAATTTGTTAATAATTGTCTATAGATCCCACATGGACAGGACCAAATCATGTTTTACTCAGGCATAAAATGAAGCCTCACAAGAAAAAGCACCAATCAAACAAGATTCTCAATGGCCAATTTAACATACAATTGGTCACACAAGTTTAACTGTATCCATGTCGCTTCCTCACTTCTGATTATTCAATTCTTAGACCTAATCCTGTCTTCTCTAGCTTCAGATAAAATAAAATAAAATAAAAAAACTAAAAAAAACTATTACCCTGATTATGTATTGGAAATGCGTTAAACAAGAAATTCAAAAAATACCTCATTACCAAAAGAGAAGTTTAAAAAAATTAAATAATAATAAAGGGTTCCTGATTCAAATTGCTTTTGAAACAATTCTGTGCTGGTTTTGCCTCATTTTAACTTCAATTAAAATATAACTGATGCTGATTGGAATCACAAAATGAATGCACCAAGGTGACTGCAATTACATTCCGTCAAGGTCAAGATGTTGGCGCACACCACAGTAAAGGGCTTCTGCTAATTGTGGAATATGGTCTTTACAAGTTGCGTTCCGAGCCTCCTATCTCTGGATGTCTCCCTTGTCTCATCACAAAACCCAGTGCTTATGTCATCAGTCTGAATGAGGAATTTGTAAGCAATAATGAAAAAGCTCTTTAGAAAACTATTTTTTCAGCATTCCAAAAACATTAAATGAATATTTATGTAGTGTATCTTTAGTATTATTAATCTTAACCAGGGCAGCTCATTGGCCCGAGACAGGATTGCAAAGCCTATTAGAATCCTTAAAAATGATCAGCCAACCCTACCACCCCTACATTTAAAAAGGATGGTCGCTTTAACTCTGACTGCCTTGTAACCAGGAACACATAGTCCGTTTCAAAGAAAGCTCTGACTATCACTAATGAAACGATATGAATAGCCATAAAACAACGTGTCCTTCTCTCTAACATCACAAAGTTTCAATATTTATTTAGAACTCAACACACAGATTTCAATAATATTTTATACCCGCTACGTACTGCTTCCTTTTCAAACGTGGTCTTTTCACTGTCTGGCTCTCCAGTAGACTAACCTTGCTTAAGAAAGGTTAAAACGGCCTCCGAAACACTGGCTCCGCCCCACCGTTTGGCACCCGGGAAACGCGCGGGCACCTTACCGTAGTCGCTGTCGTAGAAGACGATGAACTTCTGCCAGCGCAGCTCCGTGACCAGCGTGAGCAGAACGTCGTTGAGGCGGACAGGCGGGCGGGCAGCCAGCGTGTAGCGCTCCCCGTCGGGGCTGGGGTTGAGCTGGCAGGCGGTGCGCGGCGAGCCCTCGCTGTTGCGCTGCACAAAGAGGTGCGGGATGTGCATGGCGTCGGTGAGGGACTGCAGCGCGCTGGCGGAGGCACAGCCCGTGGAGGTGACCAGGGCCAGGATGCCCTGGGTCATCAGCTCGCAGGCTGCAGCGAGAGGAAAGCACGCAGTCAAGACCACCAGACCAGAAAATACACTTTCAGTCTCGCTTGAACTGCATCAGTAATACAAAATGGGACAAAGCTAATGACAAAATGCCACTCCTCAATGCAGTAACTTCTTCATCGAATCACAACGGATTAATAGGGGATGTGATCTTAGGCTTTTACAGCTCGGCAGCTTAGGAAACGTATTATACAGTCACTGCTACCTGTAAGCATGGATACGCATGCTTGTGTTTCAATCCTGTCGAGACAACGCACTTTAACAGTCCAAACTGAGTACATCTCTCTCTCGCGCTCTCTGGCACCAGGAAATGACCATCAACCACCATCTCCCAGCTGGTGGTTTCAAACTCCGTATTAATCATACGACCCTTAAACCCAAAAAACCTGACATCCTCGTCCTCTCTCACTAACCCAGAACCTCACTCTTTCGTGCGGCCCCTACGTGTCTGCGCACTGGAAGAGAGAGACAGGGCCAGTTGCGTGTCACCCCCCCAGACCCCGGATCCCTAGGCAAGACCGGGCTCTGGGTGCAAGGCGGGGAGGGGCTTTATGGCCCTGAGGTCTTGCCCAGAACATACGCCTTCACCTAAATTAATCCGTAGTATAAGTAAATACAATTTTAATTAAAATCCGTAAAGCATTGGTTAATTAATTTAAACAAGGGACCGAATGATAATTATTTCATTGAGACTGATCTGATTAAGGTCCACTGCACCAACGCAACCGGTGCCCCTCATGAGAAGCCACTGCTCTGCACCAACAAATCGAATATGGCACATTGCTCTATGGACTGAGTTTTTGAGCAGGCACCTGTCTAGACACCCGTCTCAGAAACTCTTTGGCTGGAGCAGTCTTACAAGGCACAGTGAGACTCTGCAAACCTTTTAAAAGGTCAACAAACCTGCTGGGACAAAGCCGCTGGATGTATTGTGAAAGATCTACACACATTCTTTAAGCATCAACGGTACACCGCCACATTTTGAGGAGAAGAAATTAGAAATATGTCGTCACTTAAAACGGGTGTAAATGCTCCATAAATGTTAAATTGTGTAACATAGCAATTTATGCTGCGTCTGTCCTCTATATTACCACAGTAAACGTGGCTTATTTAAGGCACCATGTGAGAGAGGAAAGCTGACTGCATTGCCCCCAAAGATGTTATGTAAGTAAAACAATGCCAACATTTAAATAGTCATAGTGTAATCCCACAATGTGTATTTCTATATATCTTTGCGAAATGTGCCAGGGGAAAGCTATTGTTGTTCGTTAGTAAAAGCAGTTCACTCAACCTTTGTGTTAAAAAAAAAAAAAAACGTTTTTGTAAAATGTACAACTGGGAAATGGGAAAAAATAGTAAATCCTGTGTCTTTTCCCTCCTTAATCACAAGCAACGGAAACATTCCTCATAAAGAATGATCGTCGATACTCCCCTGGAAGAAAGAACACATATGTTCCTATATTATTAAAAAATAAAAACAGGTGAACATGCCACAGTGAACACTGAATTATACATGCGGTACGTAGCCCGGAGGCATACCCTCGAGCGCGATGGACAACCAAGCGAGAGTCATCCTCACTGCGCACCTGAGTGTGGTTCCACTGACGGTAATCAAACTCAGGTGCCAACAATTAAAGACTTTTTAAAGAGAGCTAGCCGAGCTGGTTGAGGCAGAGTTAGACTGAACGATGTTGCGTACATGCGTGCGGTTCTGTAAGAGTTTCATAGAGAAGAACTTTTTGAGTACAGTACCCCAGCCCCCTTCCAAAAAGGAGTGCCCAGAACAAACAATTTCTCTTTCGAGATAGAGAGTTGTGATGGAAATTCAGTTTTGCAGGGAAGTGCCGTGTTTCTAGCACTGAAACGCAAAAAAGAAGCCTGTTGCCTGGAGTGATTGCTGGAGTAATTTTCACCCATGGAATATTTATGTGTTGTCATGAGGCGTAGAATCGGATACCATTGATGTTGTTGTCGGAGCTAGGTGCAAGTCTGAATTGCCTCGTGAACAAACCTTTTTTAGATTTATTTTCTGATTGCTTTGTTTAATGGAAACTTAAAACGTATCTGGATAAACCACTGCTGTACAATAAAAACCCTAGAATTAATCGTTTTGTTACCAATTTTGTTATGGTATTGTTTTGGTAACTGTTACCTGTTAATAATAATTAATAGCCTGATGCACCGTATCTATAAATCAAATTGATATAAACGGTTGCCAAACAAAAAGATGAGCGTTAGGAAATATCGTGAGGAAAGAGAAAGTCAGAGAAGGTCAAGGGCGTTTAAATGTCATTTTAGTCCTCCATACTACGGAACAAAAATGGGAAGTCATCTCTAGACTTCGGCACGAAAGGACTATTAATGTGACAAATGCAAAATTTATCTACGGCGTCACGGTGGAGGACTAGATTCAGCCACTGTAAATCAAACGCTGGCCTCAGTGACTCGCCGAGTTTCAGGGCGCGTGTCACACAGTGAGCCTCACAATGGTCCGTAACGGAGCTTATTTTGGAGAGACTACTTGAGATGTGGTGCATCTGCCACTGCACTGCATCACTGCCTCGCTTCGCTGAAACGAGCAGCGGGAGAAATCGCAGGGGCGGGGAAAACCGTCCTGCCAAAACCAGGCTGGATGCATGCACGCGCATTTGCAAACGACTTTTCACAGGAAAGGAAATAAAGGCTTCATGTGAAGGTTAAGAGGATTTCTGTGCAGAAAGTGCTTACCACATCTCATCTTCAACCGCCAAATTTCAGGATCGAGTTATCTCACTGCTAATGGGATTCACCCCTTTCCCGAGACTGAGTAGTTTGTATATAAATGCCTAATAATGGATTAGCTGTGTTTAAACCTATTTCTAAATATTGTCGAATGACGTTAACATAACATCTAGATTGCGTTGTCACATTCATTCCTGACAACTCTGTTTCATTGAAATGATATGGTGTGTTTAAATCTGGGTTTTAATCTCAGGTTTCTAAGATCTTAATTGTAAACATCAACAGGCATCTGTTAGTGAGGATTACGGGGATGTACCACGAACAATGTTTGGATTTAAAATGCAATGGCAGCCAATGAACCAACACCAGGGCAGATTAAAGAGCTGCAAATGGACTAAACAAAACTGATTTAGCTTTAGCTGGCACGCTAGCATTTTGTAAATTTCCCTGGGTGTAAATGGTAAAGAAATAACTGACAGTGGCAAATAAACAAATTAAATAAATCATCACAGGACGATCAAATGTGTTGGAAATAACATATGACATGACATGGTGGAGGAAACACGGAGCTCCTTTAGCGCTAGACTGATCACCCCACGGTGTCAGAAGGAACGCTATCGGAAATCCTTCCTGTCGTCAGCCATCAGACTTCACAATGCCGCACTGTTGAACCAGAACACCGGTCTCTACTAGCCAGGAATCAATTTACCTGCTCTGCACTCTGCTTTTTTGCACTGTTTTTTGCACCATTCATTTCAACGTACAATTGTGTCCTGTATGTATGTACAACTTGCTGTTGCGTGATGTGTTTTTTGTGTAATTTTTGTGATTTCTGCTGTAGTATCGCAATTTCCCCATGAGGGATAAATAAAGTACTACACTATTACTACTACTATATACCATCCTGTATGGGCAGTTTGGCCATGATGAGAAGTTAATTGCCCTGTGAGAAGACCGGGGTCTCATTTATAAATGTTGCGTATGCACAAAATAATGTGTACGCTAGTCTCTGAGCAAACTATAGGATTTATAAAAAACAAACTTGACGTGAGAACGGGCGGTCCTCCGCGCACACTTTGACCCATGCGTACGCACACAAATTTGAGAAATGAGAAACTGCGACTCCGCAGGCAGAAGGATGAAACTCAATAAAAATCTTTCAAATTGATAACAATGTGAAAAATAAATCCAAATATAACCTCTCACGTTTTACATAAGAGTTCCCTGGAGTGCACGCAAAAAACATGATTTTGGATAAATAGCCAACAAACTGAGATATCTGTTTTTGCAAAATAACCGCTCAAATCTGTTGTATTCAAGTTATATGGGACAAGACGCTCGCACACGTACGCTAAATGTCGAGTAGATCGTGATTTATAAAGGGAAACCAGCGTTTTACAAATCCGAATATTTTTGTGTTTTCTAAATAAGACCCCAGGAAATGGATCATGAACAGAATTACTCTCGCATTTGCAGTTTTTTCCGACAGTTCAAATGGCTCCTCCTCAGGATAAAAAACCCAGATAGGCCGATAAAACAGCCCCTCCGCCTGCCTTTTGTAGGCCCAACAGACGGCGTTTGTTAGAGGGATGATGAGATCAGGGTAAGCTGTGCAGTGGAAACAGGCAGTCCCTCCACGCTGCTGGGCCCGAGAAGAGGCCTCTGGAATCCGTACGCAGAGCTGTGGACTAAAGCCACGGTGGAGAAGTAAATGAGGGAGAGATTGTGGTGGAAATCCAGAGTGCTTGGTGCTCATCTTTTGAACTGTCTGCGCCATCACACAAAAGAAACTGCAGGCCCAATCAAAATTCCACACCTCTGACGGATCCGTTTCGTGGCCAATGGCCATGAATATATATAACGCAGCAGCACTCCTCCATGGGCTCTGGAGTACACTGGTGAGAAATTCAATATCTCAACTTGGTTGAAATAAGAATTTTTTTTGACAAGCTTCGTCTAAATATTAGAAAAATGGTAACATTATCTAGGTAACAACATGACTATATAAAGTCGGACTACGAGCTAATCGTTTAATTGTACTCTACTCCTAAAAAGAAAAAGCTATGAAATACAGTAAAATGAAGTGTGATTGGTCCCGGCCTTAATCCTCATTGAAGTAAACCAAAAGAGAAATACAATAAAACTTTATATACGGTACGCCTTTGACGGCCAATAGGTTTAGCTATGCTGAACACGTTTCCGATTTAAAAAACAAAAAACAAAAACAAAGCTAACTGGGAAAACTCGTGTTCACGATGTGGAGGTAAAGCGGAGTGGAGGCTTAAAGCTAACTGAACTCACACCACCTCCTCAGGTGTTCGGTCTGGTTCACTTCAGAGATGTTCCGGGTTTGTTTGGAGCATATCAATATTTATAAAAACCGTAGTCTGACTGAAAGAACATGTTTTAATACATTGGTATTTTTTCTGAAGGAGCAAGTCAACGAGTTGTCACATTTCCTGACTTTCACATTCAGCATTTCCTCTCACTTTTTCTATGATGAATAAAATACTAAAGAACGTCAAATGCAAATCGGTCATTACAAATATGCAATGCACAGTACAAAAAAAAAATACAAAGAAAGCAAGACTAAATGTTTCAGAGGCCTATTATTGACTCATTATGGGCCTAATTTCAACACATTCATCTTAATTTGGCAAATTACATAAATATATCAAACTAATTTACTCGTTCATTTCTTTAAAAGTGATACGCTTGGTTTAACGTTATATATATTCTCTGACCTTTTGAAACATGACCTAAATAAGATTATGAGATCTAATTTCTCTTGCAATCGACATATAATTGAAAGTAAAATATTTTCACACTAAACACGCAGTTAAATGTTTACCTCTTTGCACTGTTTATTTTGGGTGACTTTTGGACTTTTGGGTGATTCTGCAGGCAGAGGAGAATGATGGCGGAAATGTAAATTGGAACCCTGGAGCGATGTTCTGAGTTGTTCAGTGACGGCCAGACTCTTTTACATAATAAGATGTTAAAAATATATATATATACATATAAATAGTTTATGTTGTGACTATCAATATTATACAGCCTAAACTTTGTATAATAAACAGTACCTTTGATTCACAGGCTCTGGCTAAGACACTAAGACAAGGCGCTAAAAGATCAGGTTGATGTTGGAAGACACATTTTTCACACCAGCTCAGGAAATATGCTAATGCAGGAAAATTACCTCAGTACTTCAACTTACCTGATAGACATAATTCTGTTGATGGTTAACGGTTATTTTATTCTGCAGGTGTGAGGTTTCATTTGTTTTACAAAAATCAGTTTTTCAATTACCGCTGAGCACCATTTTAAACCACTGCTTTTCATTCACCTCACATAAGTGCCGGTTCAGTTTAATTTAGGTTTTAAAATGATCGCTTAAAGAAAATACCAATTCAAATTTCAGTTTCAGTTTGAATATATGTTTTTTTTCCTTTTTTTTTCCGGAATTGGCTGAGGATATGGCTCTGTCTGGTCAATGTCTTTTAAGATAAAAGTCTATTGACGTTTGCGGTTACACATACAAGCACTGCAACCCCAGACTATTCATGCCTTCTTAAATCATCCTTAAGAAGATAAAGGGCTCAGCGGAAAGTGAAGCTGTATAGCAATCTCAATTCAATATTTCCGTCAGGACACTGTAAGGGCTCAGTGCACCATACAGAGTAGTGGATCGCTGTAGATTAAATTTCCCCTCATATTGTTTTAATAGTTCATACATGAATGAGTATCCAGTCACCATTCATTTTGTATCCTGGTTTTTTTCTTCTTCTTCACTCTTCATCTTATGCCTGGAATTTAAGCAACCCGGTGTTCAATGCACAGCAACAGTCGCCATGCCGACCCGTTGGCTATCTTAAGGCTTGATTCTTACATTCCAATCAAATGCTCCCCAAAACATCTCAGTGTGATCCTGATGGCAATCAACAGAGAAACTCACGGGCTACCTGGCTCCGATGTTGGAAATGGAAATGAGGACTGTCGTAGCACAGAGGGTTAACCTTATTCCATTGCTTTTCCCTGAAACCGAGTATAGTCTCCTGTAACATGTGAGGGACTGCCTGGAGTGTAGCCCATAACGGCAATTATTTCTTCAGTCAATTGAGCTGGGAATCTTCCTAGATGTCAAATGGTACTGCATACCTGCCGCTTCAGGCAACCTCCAAAACATTCCCAGATGCCTGTTGACTGCATGTTGCATCACATCCATTATGTTTTGACTGCTTGTGAGGCAACAACGCTCCATTAGATCACATCCGTTCTGTCTCGTCTAATAGACGTATTTCATTGCTAATCAACTTTACGTTTCGTTAATAATTGCTTATTAAAAAAGAGGGAAAAAATACCATAAAAGGGCAACTATGAAGGGAAAAAATGTATAATAATACCGACATCAGTATGGAATTTTACTCCTTATAGCAATTGTTATTCTCACACTGTGGTATCCGTCAAAGGGCAAGTTTTTGTTTTTCACCCAATGTATTTTATTTTCTGTGACTGGATGAATCCAATGATTTGTGAGCATAGAACAGTGCTTTAAAGACCATCCCTCCACGTGGGGTGAAGGGGGAACACTTGGTAACAGAAGGGATGTATCCAGCAAAAGACCTAGCACCAATCCCCCTGTGGTACCCTGCGACGTACAGGGGATGCAGCTACATCTAAACTACAGCCGCTGACGGGCGATGCTGGAAAAGG
>JAOVYW010000054.1:3098118-3109570 GCA_025775045.1 Hiodon tergisus | reverse complement strand
TATGTATATATATGTATATATGTGTATATATATATATATATATATATATGTATATATGTATATGTATATATATATGTAAATTACGTCTTGTTCACTACTTGACCACTATTTATTTTCTGCGGAATACTGTTTCTCTACATGCCGTTTTACTATTTAGGTTTTGGAAAGGTTCGAACCTTTATTATTGGCAGAATTTAAGACCGTTTGTGTGGTTGCCTTTTGTGAGGTTTAAGACGTGAGCTAGTTACTTGCTCGGTGGAAAAATATATCAACGATTTGTATTTAAAGTATGTTCATAAGCAGCTGTACTAAGCGAAGCGTTTTTATTTCTTAAATATTTGTAGATCATAGTTTTAATTTACATCTCCTCTTCCGGAGCTATTCGCCTGTCAAAAAGAACGCTGTAGGACACATGCTCTGTAAATGCAAGCAAGTACTTCCTTGCTTCTTACCTGCCAGGGGATGAGGGTCCTCTTTCTGTTAATGGCTACATCACATAAAGGCATCACGACTGAAAGGAATTTTCTGCCTCACAGATTATTCTTGACCCAATTTTCAGCAACGGCCCCTGTGCTCCAGGTAAATGGATTGCATTAGATACTGGCAGTGATTTATGAGGAGCTTGGCATCGTTGAAGGTGCGGGCTAAATCTGTGACAGGAGGTTGAGCAACAGCTTTTCTGTGAATGAAGCCGTTAATTAGCTCCGTGATGGTCCTTTGGCACTCTTTGGGATGGATGTTTTCGCACCGTCAGCTCGTGAGGATCTGCATGGTCTGTCAGGCCGGCCGTCTGATTTACAGTGCGAGCACGCGGGGGGTTGCAAAGTGGAAGCTGACTGCCAACCAAATACGTGTAAAGAATAGATTTTGTTATGCATTGCCTGAACATCAGGTATGAATTACACATTTTAATAGCAGGGCAATCAAAATGATTTGAAGTGGTTAAACCATCTGCACTGTGGTGAAGGTTTGTTGTGCTTCAATGTGTGCTGAAGTTCAAATCTAGAATAATAGACATCATATATTTAGAGGCATGGGGAACAGATTCAGACTTTCTCCTCCGGTGATAAACATGTGTCAGGTGTTTGAACCTTTGAGAAGAACACCCCTGATTACACAGAGGGGATTACTGTATTATTACTGTAGAAACTTCCCCTTCTGGCCTGTTATCCAGGTCTACACCGTCTCCGTGGCTGGGGACAGGCTGATTGTGGGGACGGCTGGTCGGAGGGTCCTGGTGTGGGACCTGAGGAACATGGGATATGTCCAGCAGAGGAGGGAGTCCAGCCTAAAGTACCAGACCCGCTGCATCCGAGCCTTCCCCAACAAGCAAGTATGGGGCGCGTCAGACCTCCATCTGCACCGTCACGCTCCCGTCTTTAAATGGAGTTTGGTTTTAACGTAATTCTATCGGGATTTTTCTGTTCGGTCAGGAATTAATTATTTAAAATCGCCGTACTTTTTGGGGAGGGCTAGCCGTTTGGTGATCTTCCCGGTTCCTTAGTCTGTAATTTCAATGGTAAACCTCAGCAGAGCCAAAGCCGGAGGCACTGACGTGTCGGGTAACTCGTTTCCAGGGCTACGTCTTGAGCTCAATTGAAGGCCGAGTTGCGGTGGAGTACCTGGACCCCAGCCTGGAAGTGCAGAAGAAGAAATACGCCTTCAAATGCCACAGGTTGAAGGAAAACGGAATTGAGCAGGTTTACCCGGTCAACGCCATCTCCTTTCACAGCGTCCATAACACTTTCGCCACAGGTGAGAAGTTATCTCCAGTCTGCCTGTAGGTCTTTCAGCAGCACATGCAACTTGAGAAGGAAGTTGGGCAACAACTTAATGTCTTTCATTTTCAGTTTCTCTGGCATACAGAGATGGCTTCATTTAGGTTAAAATGTCAGTTTATTATAGTATTCATTTCAGAAGAAGTTCTCGTCAGCGTAATGTGACCGTTTGACGTGCGTCCTGTGCACATGAATGCTCTAAAAGCCACAATGTAACAGCGAAATGTAAATTACTGGGTGATTAACAGGTGGCTCTGACGGCTTTGTGAACATCTGGGACCCGTTCAACAAGAAGCGGCTGTGTCAGTTCCACCGCTACCCCACCAGCATCGCGTCCCTGGCCTTCAGCAACGACGGCTCCACGCTGGCCATCGCCTCGTCCTACATGCAGGAACAGGGTGACATCGGTCACCCGGAGGATGCCGTCTTCATTCGGCAGGTGACGGACGCCGAGACCAAGCCGAAGTGAGTGTCCGTGGCTATGGCGCTGGGTTTTCGCTCCTGGGCATTCGGTCTGCGGAAGGTTAGCGGTCGCTAACGTCGCTCTGTGCAGATCTGTCTTTACGAGACGTTTACAATGCCTGTTGTGGTTTTATTTTCGGTCTGGTTTCACATGACGGACTGTGTTGTCTGTGGTCTTCTCTAAGTCTATTAAGACTTGTATTGGAGTTTGTTGTCCTATAACTTATGTCAGATGGAGCCATCATGGTAGAATTATCTCCACCAGGAATGAGTGTCATCAGAAATAATCAAAGTAATGGACTTTATTAAGCATGTATTAGGAAATTATATCAAGGTAAAACATAATTGTCCGCAACGTTGAAATTTACAGTTGAACATTTATGGCTGAAATTAAGTTGTTGCCTTTTGTAAATATAAATAAATAGTGTAATTCACTTATTTTATAGATATTGAAGAATAATCGGTTGGGGCTATAAAGCTGATGTTACTGTGTAAAGATACATTTGATGTTTCAGCATTGTTTTTAATTGTTGCTGATGTTTTAGTGTTATAAATTATTTTTATTTATAACAAGTATGCAGTTTTGGCATTGTATTTGTTGTGAACTTTCTGCTGTGATGGATAATTTCATTTCCAACAAAAAAGGTAACTGCATTCTTTGCTAAACAGTATTTTCCTCAGGGCATTGTCATAAGTTGCGTCTTATGTTTACCTGTATGTTAAAGTTTGTGCTGGCGGAAGCTAATTGTAATTAAAGTTGTATTGTATTTTGTCTTTTCTACTTTATGTAATTTTTTTTTTTTTTTTTTTAATAAAATACTAAAAATACTCTTTCACATTTGGAATTTTTCTCCCCCTCTCCTTTTTACACTTTGACAGCTTACTATTGCCCTGTGTAGTTTTGATATAAAAAAAAATATATATATCTAACAACTGTACAAAAATAATATAATGACAAGATGCAGAGCTCCAAACCTGCTTCAGACAATAGTTTTAAAGCAATCGCAATCCATTAAGACAGCCAACTTTCTGGACCTGTTTTCATCCTTAAATGAATTTGAGAAACCCGTAACAAGGTTTCCATGTTGCCATCTCATTTGTAGCCTGTTAGTTCCCTAAACTCATTGTGTAATGGTTAAAAAGGTAGATTGGTCCAGAGCCATGATCTGCTTATTATCCTCAGGAAATTGAGCAGAGGAAAGGAAGTGATGTTTTTTCCTTTTCCCCCCTTCACAGAGTGAAATGGGCATCTTCAGCCATTTCGCCATTTGCCAGATGTACTGCACACCAAGTACACATGTAGAAAAAACAATGTCTCCGTGTTTCTCTTTCGGTAATATTTGCTTTCTGTGTTTTGAGGGTGAGGCTTCATTCGGCGAGGGGAAAAAAAAAGAAGCATTGTCAGTTTTCAATTTCCTTGCAAACCAGTGTTTAATAGATTACTTCGATTCAACAATGACAACTGAACAGAGCTGACTGTCCTGGATGTAATTAAAGTTTTTAGTACCTTAAGTTATAAGTAATAAAAACTTCTTGTTGGCTGTGAATGAAAAAAATCTCTAAATAGCTTATTGCTATGATTTTTATTATTATTTTTTACCTCGTTTAGAACATTATTGATCCAAAATAGTTTTTCACTAACTGATTTTAAGGGTAATTAAAACCAATGCAAGGTAAATAAAATTTACTGACATAGGCCACATGTCTGGAACTGGCTCACCTGAGAAGTGTCATCTGCAGTGAAATACATTAGAGAGGATGCAGTTGAGCGCACTGCTTTAGGCAACCTCGTTAGGCAACCTCGTTAGGCAACAGAAAACTGGTAAAGGCTGTATATGAAATTAAATTGAGAAGAATTATTAATGAAGCAAGAATTACGTCGGCAGGCTAAAATATTTTGGGTGTGTTTTTATCTCTTCAAATGTCGTGGCTGTATTTTAAAGCCATATTAAATTCTGGCATGATAATATTTTTAAAAAAAATCAGTTATGGTTTATGCTCGGTTGGCTACACTTTTGTTCTGAAGAATTTTCAAAAATTTTGATGCCGTAATAACAACACACAGATGCTTTTGGGCAGCATGTCACACAAGAAATCACTAACGAATTTCCACCGTGAATGCTGTTTTTATATTTACTAGTGCACTAATGCACTGAAATTGAATGACCGTCTTGATGTGTAAAGGTATAATTAATTGGAATTTTCCAATTGAAAGTGAAAGTGGTGCTCTGTCCAAGGCAGTACCCCCTAATGCCCAAGAGCTGCTCCACACCAGTCCTCTGTGGTTGTTTGAAGCCCACTCTCTCTCCCCCTCCCCAGGCCCGTAACAATAAGAATCGAGGAAGATAAAGGTTGCAATTATTCCATTAAAGGGCCACAATTTTTGTAATGGGACTTGCAGCAGACGGCAGAAGTGCAGGCAGCCTCTGCAATATCCTGGACATTATTTGCTCGTTTAGTTAAATGATGTTTCTAATTCCCTTGTAATTACTTGTAATGAGGCAGCCTTTCTCATTTCGATGTGACTTAATCTTAATATAAAATGGCATCCTTTTTAGGGGGTTATTACTACTCGTGAGCCAGAGAGAGAGAGAGAGGGAGAGAGAGAGAGAGAGAGAGAGAGAGAGGGAGAGAGAGGGAGAGAGAGAAAGAGAGAGAGAGAGAGAGAGGGAGAGAGGGAGAGGGAGGGAGAGAGAGAGAGAGAATGAGAGAGAGAGAGAAAGAGAGGGAGGCTGGGGTGTGTTATGTGTTGTGTGTTGTGTATGGCAAATTGCTCTGTTTCCTGCTGTTTTGCCTTCCAGAAAATGAGAAAATTAAATTTTCTACAAAGCATCAGAACTGTGACGTTTGCATTCCCATCATCTGAAATGATCAGGAAGCCTGCTGCCAAGAAAAGATCACTGTTATCACCCCTGTTGTTGTTTATTGGTCTGCTTTTAGGAAATTCAGCTTTTCAAATATTCGTGATTGAACATAGACTGCTTGTCTTTAGGTGATAAAAATATGGGGTGAAACCATTTTAAAACCTCAGCGTAAGGGACCCGTCTGCTATTACACGTTAATTATTATATTTCTTATTATCATACATTTACGTTTTATTATTTGCTAATATTATATATTGTATTATGTCTAGACGTCCACTAGTTTTACGTGCATACATTTCGTATTTGTTCCCCATGTAAAGAGAAATATAAGCTCTACTTTGAAGAAGGAAACAATCTACCCAGCCTGTTACCACATTTGTGATGGGACGGTGAGGCTCTTGTTTCTTAGTCCGGGAGACCATGGCAGACCATGTGGCTGTATTGTTTTGGAGCCCTTTTACATCGTGGCAATTAAAAAGAGGAGACGCACTTCTGTGTTTGTTTACCCAAACATTCACCCAAACCACAAAAAGGCTTCTGCTATCATGAGTGCTGTGATGACCTTGAAATACAACCTTCAGGCTTTGAGTATGGTTTCTAACCCGTCAACGCAAAAATCCAATGCAATCCATATAGAAATAGTAGAAATGAAAGCCTTGTGCATTTGTTTATTACACTTGAGAATACCACTTGAAAAGCGTTCTGCGACTGGTTTCTTTGTGTCTTTAACTGCAGTGTAGATGGCTTGCAATCCCCAGGTTACTTGAAAGTCAATTTTATCATGCAGGATAAAAACCCAAAGTAGTGACTTGTGAAAAATAGATTGTCCTTTATATGTGCTGCTATATTCCTCCAATGTGCCAGCAGTCATCACCCCATATTTCCAGCTCGCAACCTGACGACCGTTAAAGTGATGTTTTGGGCGACGGCTGTGAGGCTGTGGGTTGTGTATGACATTACAACCACTGTAGCACTACGCAAGCCTCACGTTGATATTGATATTACATTGCTTGATTTATTGATATTCGTCTCTTTAGTGTAAACTGATTTATGTACGGAAATATTTAAAATACTTCAATAATCCAGCCACATATTTCTGATATTCTGATGTTGTTTTATTGAACAAAAAATTATATATTTTAAGGCCTAAAAGTAATTATAGGTTGTCTGTTATTCTAGTAGGTAAGCTGCTTTTGGTGATGTGCGCCACCCTTTCGACTATGTGGCAAATTAGTTGTTTCTGTTAGCTGCAGCGATGATTACGTCCCCCCCCCCCCGAAACTACCTTCAGCTACTCTTTGTAAGGATCAAGTGTTTTCTTTTTTCTTCAAGGATGGAAAGACATTTCCACAAACCCCATGGCGTCCTTGATTGTCTCACTCCAGAGCAAAGCTGTCCGCTGACTACGCCCTCCAGCAGCTAACCATCCCGCAGTAAGTAGACCGGAGTATCAACTGGCAACTAATTAGGCATTTAGGATTGCCCAGCTTGAGGGAAATACAATGTCTTTGGCAAGATAAGCGCCGAGGTCATGTGGTTCTATTCGAAGTTTCACTCCATGGGACACGCCTCCAAAGTGTCATGTGACATTAGGTGGGGTTTAATTAAAACACAGTTCACCTGAATAAGAAAACTGTAGCCATAACTAACTTGGTTACTTGGTTTCATAACAAATTATTTACTGTATTCCTCCTTTCAATTTGCAATGAGTTATTTAACAATAACTTGAGAAAATGGTTTAGTTGTAGTGAAGGTAAAATTCTCCGTAATTGCAATTTTAGTTATTGCTAGCTCATTCACTTTGAAATCGCACATTAACAGGCAAGAGTTTGTGTGTCTGTGTCAAGCTGGGGCCTCTCGACCACCTGCTGTTCCCACTCTGCAGTGAGTAAAGGATGGGAGTGGCAAACTGTTCGGCCTTGTGTGAGTTACATAAAGAGCAGTCACACCCATTTCCCAGCTATGGCAATGCACTGGTACGTTCTTAACTCTCTACTATGGGAAACCCAGAATAACTCCAATCAAAGGAAAATCGTTTCATTACATGGTATCTGCCAAAATATGTAAACAATCCTTAGAGCGAGATATGGAGCCAAGTAACATTAAAATGAACAAATGAACAATTAACAAAAATAAAACAGAAAGACAATTCACTTTGTGATTTGCTATGGAGTTATACTCAAATATAATATTTCAGACATTGAAATCTCTTGAACAGGTAAATAGATACATGTATTTAAAATCCTATGTTCGTCCATTTGCACGTATATCCGTGCACGATTCAGTCAGTGCATGACAGTAAGAGGGACCCAGTTTTCCCCTTTGAAAACACATTTGTAACCATTAGTTGAGTGTAGAGTTTCACGTGTGGAGTGCATTCTCCTCCGTCGTGTCAGAATTTCCCCCTATAGCGGGCTGGCTGCAGGGACTGGGGGCTGTAGCCTGGGTGTCCCACAGACCGTGCCTCATGGCAGGCAGGAGTAACCCGAGCACCTCCCCAACCCCCGGCCCTGGTTCAGCCCCCTCACCCTGCCCCAGGGACGCTTTTAAAGAGATTTTCGCCAGTGGGGGGCGGGTGGTGTCTTCAAAAGAATTGTAGTTACATTTAGAAGTAATTAGTAGGGCTCAGGGCCATTGATCCCCTGCCTAATTTTACATCCCAAACAGTCTATCTCTTAACTGGGCTGCTGGTGAGACGGCACTGTGCAGCGCTGAACAGGGGCATTCTGCTATGTGGAGGGTTGTTGTTGATCTTATGTCACCCGGGGCTTTGACAATAAACAGCCGACACGGTATAAACCGGAGGTGGAAAAGTAGAGCACACTCTGTTTAACATGCCAGGCTGAAAGGTTAAATATTGCCCTGTGTTTTTTCTGTGAGTTCCTGCGGAAAACAAACACATTTTGAATGCATTTCTCATGCTCATGAAAGGGATTAGGGTCATACCACATGGGTTCAGACCTGTGCGTTCCGTGTTATTTATCTTCGATAAACCCAAACCGTAATAGCCTTGCGCCTTATCTAAATTGATGATGGAGTGCACTGGGCACAGATATTGGATGGCAGGCATTACCGAAGACGCCGCCGAGGGTCTTTGCTCGGACAAATGTCTTTCAGGGGAAGACAAGATCGCTCCCGCAGAAATTGGTTAGAAAGAAGCAACATTTTCTCTCACGATGCGATTTGAGCATATATGGTTTCGTACGAAAAACAACTTGATTTGGAAAAAACCAGGCTGATGAAACTAGGCTCTCTTCATCATGTGTTTTATTGGATATGCTGATGGTGATACTATTTTCATTGTCCTGTATAGCACAGTCTCTGGGCTGTTTCTTGATCTTGATTACGAATTGCGCTTTTTGGTATTCAGCCAAAAATAAATGGTGGCGTTTTGTGTTGGAATATGTCCTTCGCATGTCTGTGCTACATTAAAGATCACAAAGGAACCGTGCAGGTGAGGAGAGCCTTCCGGCATTACAAAAAAAAAAAGAGGCAAAAAAACAGGTATCTAGGAACGATTGATAGTACTGAAAAGTCGACCAATTAGGAAGTCAGATTCCCTGTTAGAAGCATTTAGGTTGGAGGCTTAACCCAAAAAGGTCGGAGGTCAGCGATCAAAGGGGTCCCTGTGGGAAGGTCGCGCAGCCTGTGAAACGGTGATCCTCATTTCTGTAGAGGAATCTTATCATTACAATAAATCTCCACTGAGGGAAAACATGAGGTGACAATGCAGTGGTCATGTGATAATCTGGTTGCCAGAGGGTCCATTGGTTGGGAGTGGAGGCCAAGATAATGGGCCAATCACCGGCGAGCAGCGACTTTTTAATTATCCAAGGTCAGAGGCAAGAAGATATAACAACTTTAAAGGTTGGGAGTTGCCAGAATTCTGGCCCTTTCGCCTGTGGTGTGAGACAGGGTCTCTGACCTTGCGCAGAGATTAGTTACCAGTATTTGTATGGTGTGCTCCCACTGTTAATACATATCGTGAGAAGATCATATTCACTCTGTGATAATCCCTGAGTAGCTATATAACACAGAGGTATAATGTTTCAAATGCCTTTGCTCTGTCTCTGTACTTAACAAAAACAGTATTAAGAAAAATCTGAGTCTTTCCATGGACGTTAGCCATTCGATTGTACAGACATCGCACAGCAACTAAAATTCATCCCTGAATATGAAAATTCCTTCAGGGCTGATTCAATCAGTGAAGAAAAAAGATATTGCCCTATATCAGATTTACCCATTTGAATTAAGTATAGTTACTCTATACACATACACTATATTCTTTTTCGTAAACTTTCACTACTCTTCCGACCGATTATATAAAATCATCAGATTTAATTTAAAGTGTAGAATACTTTCACTTTCACTTTTGAGGCTAGGGGAGAAGTCTCAAGGTCAGTTGACCACCTGGGAAACAGGAGATGTTTGTCACGATCCTAACTGAACGTCTAACCTTTTCTATCTATCGGGTTTTTAATATTCTAGACAAACCACCGATCCTTGTGTTATGGTTCTGAAACGCTATCAATCAATGGACATGCTGATAAATGGTAATAAATATATTCAGCTTAAAGCAGTAGATGAGCAATTTATGCCAAACCCTATACTTAAAAAAAAAAAAAAAACTGTAGCACATTAAGTGTGTAAGAAATTGCATTCATACATGTACTTATTACATAATTACAGTGTAAAAAGTAATAAGTAATAAGGTCCGTTGTGATCTAGGTGAGTGCACAATTGTATCAAGATAGATTATGATGGAAGCATAACTACCATGTAAATACACAGTATTTAGAGACACTTTAGAGAAAAGTGTTACCAAGAAAAACAAAATTGCAAGTGAAAACGATAAAAGTTCTTGCATTGCGGGGATTAGCGGTGTCAAGCTGTTGAGTGACAGGCCGTTCCTCTGTACTGTGATTGTGTGTCATGGGAGAGAAGACAGCACTCGGGGAGTGTGTGGGGGGGGGGGGTTCTTTCAAACGTCCTCTGTTTTCCTCCGCATTGAAATTCAGTTGCTGGCATTTCAGGACGCCCCCCTTTTGTTTGTGGTCTACAGCTATGAAAACTTCCAGTGCTATTTAATGTGTTCATGGCCAAAAGGCAGGGCTGCAGGTTGTCCTTCCTGCAATTAGCATTCATGGTTCGCTAAGCAGAACTAATGCATCAGATCTTCGAGGCTCCAGTTACCTGTCCACAGAATACCTGGAGGGAAGATTAAACTGTGAAGATGACAAACCCATATATCCATTACGGCTTGTTGCATCAGTCTCGTTGTCGATGATTCTCCTGGAACCCAAACAACAACACAGCATTGCAAACCAATCACTTACTTTACGTTTTAAGTAACATCATTGGAAGCTGTACCGTACTTTGCACCCTGATAATCTTCCCGTCTGTAACTTTAAATCCGTGCACATGGCTGGTGGGGTCTATGGTCACTTTAATTACAAATGTATTGAAGCTAGACAAAATAGCCAGTGGCAGCTGTCTGCCTGTGATGTAGACTGAAGGCTCCCCGTGGCTTCTACAGCTTTACACCACCCTGGGATGTTTTGTCCCACCTTTCACTCCATTATGCCCCCCAGATCACACTCGGTTTCTTCAAAAGACATTCTCCTCAGCTCTCACTCCGGCACGTTCTTTAGGATTCAGGTCAAGATGGAATGATCTCATGATGATGCCTTTCAGTGGAAGAGAATGGTTTACACTGACGCTATTGTAGGACCACGGAGGAAGCCGCCATGATCTCATGGGTCTTAAGTGACATTACTGGATTGGTACCTTAGAGCTTTTTTCACAATTTATGGGACCTAGTGTGGTTCATTTAGCCAGCACTCAAAAGAGAGCAATTTTCCCTCATCATAGATAACCTACGTGTTCCAATACGTGTCATGAAAGCTTCCTTATTGGTGAGACAGATCCTAATATAGCCCGGCTTATCATTGCAATTTATACTCTTTGACGGGTTATTGGCGAACGCTTTCGAAATCCTACTTCCAAATTCACTCTTATTGCTGGATTCTGCTTATTTAATGATTGATACATACCCCCGAAGACTTAAGTTACGTAGACAGATCACACGAAGCAGATCTGCTGAGGTAGGTGTGTCTGCCACGGGCAGCTCTTTAGCGTTGTCACTCACAGACAGGTATAAGTGAGCACTAGTGCTCTTGATTGATCTGCATTGTGATCTGGTCTTGCTGATATCAGTGTGTCTGGACCCAACTCCATTCACTCAGCATATCAGTGTGTCTGGACCCAACTCCATTCACTCAGCATATCAGTGTGTCTGGACCCAACTCCATTCACTCAGCATATCAGTGTGTCTGGACCCAACTCCAT